>VMDR010005084.1:0-54368 GCA_007922815.1 Macrotus californicus | reverse complement strand
AAGAAATACAAATAGGTGGTTACAGAATAGTCATTGGTGTGTAAAGTACAGCACAGGAAATGGTGTAGCTAAGGAACCTATACCCATGACCCATGGACATGAACAATGGTGAGGGGATTGCCTGAAGGAGCTGGGTGGAGGTGGGCAAAGGGGAAAAATCAGGACAATGGTAATAGTGTAATCAAGAAAATATAATTTAAAAAAACATAAAATTCAGAAGATAAAAATGATTAAATTTAAAAATAAATAAAAATAAAAACAGAATTTGAGAAAAGAAAAAAGAATGTTAGAGGATGTGCACTCGAGGAGATGACAACATTATAAAAGACATATCTCTGGATTATACAGAGACATAGATAGAGAAAGTCTTCAATGTATCAGAAATGCACACAGCTGAAGTACGAGAAAACACAAGATGGGTTTTGTTAGCAAGGAAGACGTTAGGAAACACCCACAAGTGTCTACTGCATCAATAAGCAGTAGGGGAACATTCCTGTGGGTCAAGAGTTTAGGGTTCTCATACGAGCTCCAACACAAGAGCACTGGAACTTTGGGCCCATCTCTTAACATCTTTGCCCCTTTAACATTATCCATAAAGGCAAAGTCTAGACCATTTGATCTCTATAGTACCACATTTTACTGCTGAAGTCACTAACAGGCTATTCCTTTTACTTCTGCACACCAACCCAGGAAGCAAGGAGGTGCCTCCAGCTCCTCAAAATCTTTAGCCTTTGTCCATTAGGAAGATTTCCACCTGATTGATCCCCATCAATCTTCTCAACAGCTTCTAAGAACAGCAAGCTTTGACTTCAGGCAGGATTAAAGCCTTACAAAACTCCTCAAAAACAATAATCACAACCTGTTAATGTCTTGGGATGAGCAAAATCCTGGAACAAGGTTAATGTTTAATGAATAATTAACTGTTGAATGGGTAAATAAATAAATTAGTTCTTATTCTACAAATGAGAAAATTGTGGCCAGGGAGGCTGGTGGGATTGTGTAGCCTGGAATCCATGATGTCTGCTACAGAACCATACTCTTTTCAATGGATGGCAATGCCTGTTTCTCATGCCCTTTGAAAAGATCAGAAGAAAAGCGGTAGTGAGAAACAGGAACCCTCCCAAGAGTCACTGTAAATGATTGGCAGCAATAAACTGTAAATGTGGCCATTTGAGTCTCTGAGTGCTTTACAGTACAATGTGAGGCAGTCTTGTTATGCTCATTTGAGTGCCAGGAAGGTCTTCTTAAACCAGGGTACTGTGATCTCTGATGGAGATCTGAATGGAGAGGATGGCAGTCAACTTGAAGGGCAACTGGGGACTTTCGAAAGGGGTTGAAGAAGGTAGGAAGGGGGCACCCTGGAGAGATCCAGGGTGCTCAGGGAGCCCTCCAGCAACCACATTCAACCTCATTAGCAGAGTGTCACAAGTCATGCTTCACCATTGAAGTACAAAAGCTCATTGACAATTTCCTTGATTTTTTTTTCTTTTCTTTCTTAAAGTGGATGCAAGCTTCTTTTTATGATTATATGGCCCCCATCACTTGGTCCTGATATGCATTCCTGAGGGTGATATGAAAGAGTCACATACAATTGAAAATAGGACAGGTGGTGTGTGCAGCTTGTGTGTGGAAGGAGAAGACAAGCCTGAAAACCACTTGCCACCTTTGAGGCTCAGTGCTGGAGAGTGCACAGCAGTCTGGCACTCAGCACAGCCCCAGAGCACCAGCCGAGCAAGCTTCAGTGTCGAGAGCAAGGGTGACTGGGGTTGACTTGGCCTTGAGAGCAAAGGAGCCTGCTTTGCCTCATCAGCCTGGGCCTGAAGTGAGATAATAAGAAAAGCCAGGGGACACTACTGCTGCCCCATGGAGACCTCTAGGATAGTATTAAAACCTCATTCATTCACTCACTCATTCATTCAATAAATAGTTATTTCACACCTACAATGTGCCCTGCACTGATTTCTCTGGTTCTCTGGTATAGTGGCTGAACAAGATTTGCTATTGATAAACCAAAAGAGAAATTTCCAAATTCTGAGTTTGTATACAAGGGGAGACCCCCCCCCCCGCCCACTAAGTGAGTTTTCTAGGAACCCATCTGTATCAGTGTACTGGCTGGTGTTGTTAGAGTCTGCGTTCCACTTCAATGAAATTTTTTTGAAGCCTTTCAATGCCTTTGCCCATTTCATGATGGGTGATTTACAAGCACACCTGCCCACACTGCGCTGAGTGTTCAGTAGTTTTTGGACTAAAAACGTCATGACCTCCATGCCCCACCCTCCCTATTCACCAATTTCACCCCAAGTGACTTTTTTTTATTTCCCCAGATGAAAAAAGTTCTCAAAAGGAAACGTTTTGCCTAGTGGAAGAGGTGAAACAAAAAATGACAGAAGCACTAAAAGGCATCAAAATCGATGAGTTCAAAAACTGTTTTGAGCAGTGGGAAAAAGTCTCAATAGCTGTATTGCATCAGTTGGAGAGTACTTTGAAGGTGACTGAAGTGTAAACATGTAAAAATAAATACACAGTTTTTTACAAATAAATTCTGAGTTTTGGGGGTCGCCCTCATACTTCATTAAAATATTGTACAAATCTTGTTTTGCAATTAGAATGAAAATTTAAAGGGAGACATTTCTGGCATAGAGGAGACATAGGATTGCTCTCAGAAGGCCTGTGTCCTCTGCTGTTCCCTAATTGTGTGTCCTCCAACAAGACACTTCCTTCTTTGAGTCTCAGTCTTCTCTCGGTGGAATGGCGGTTGTAGTATGCACTGTCTCCACCAAACAGGTGGTTGGGAATGAGTTGAGGCTTGTTCTATGAAGGATGAGTTTTGACATTTGATTCCAGCATTTGGGAATTTGGAGTCTCTTTGAATCAGTCTCTCCAATGAAATAGATCAACCACAACCAGAGTCAAGAGTTTGTCCCTTGGGCCTATTTGGAAAAGGAGTCAAGTAAATAGTTTGAGACACCTAACTGGTCCCATTTGGGTGAGCACATTTTTGTAAATAAAGGTTTGAATTCAACTTACTATGGCTAATTCTGCCCTTTCTCAACATACCAAGGTTTCCTTGGAAAACTTTGCCCCGACTAGGAAAACAACCCTCATCAGAGCTATTTTCAACAACGACAGCCATAGAAGACTGATCGATTCCAGCACCCTGAGTTGCAGGGGAATAGTTTAGTCAAATAATATTTAGTTGAAATTTAACCAAATATCGAAAGCTTTGAAGAACAGAAGAATTTGAGCCAGAGCTGGACGTGTGGTTGGAAATGCCCCCCACCTGCACACACCCCGATCAGCGGATGGCGTGACCCCTGTCACTCTTTTCTCAACAGACGATGTGCCCGTTGTGAGCTCTGCCTGTTTCCCAAGGGCAGTGGGCTTTACAGTTTCTATGAAATGCTTACAAGGATATTGCTAAACAGACTACAGGCCCTTTTTCATAGATCTTGAATGACTCCTTAATCTTCATTCTGTGCAAGGCATTTGTTCCTTTATGCAATCAGGGATGCTGCCAGGATGCAAGTGCCAGAAGAGGTGTCACCTGCAGGCAAAATTTGTGGCATTGTTTTGTTCTTACCTGTTCACTCAGCCAGGCATTCAACAAGCATGTCTTGCCTGTGTGCCTTCTACTCTCCGCAACTTTGCTAAGCTCCAAAAACACATGAAAACATGGACACTGCCTTCAAGAAACTTATAAGTAATAAAAAAAAAAGAAAAGAAATAGAAATGTCTTTACAAAGCAGAAATCTCTATGTCCGATTTTATCATTATACCCCTAACTTAATATTATCATTATTATCTAAAAGTTGAAATTCTCTCAATTATAGATAAAAAACTAAGCAGTTAAAACTTTCCTTTGTGTGTTTTTTGAGAATTTCATCAAATTTTTACAATATTTAAGAAATTTAATAATTTAACTGGAATTTGAAGCACAAGGGAAAATATAGTAATTCAGGGAGCCCCCACATCTTCCGTTTGGCCCCAGACCAATGGAGCCTTGGGTATCTGTGTACCTGTTGATAGTGCATCAGAATAGCTCAGGGTTGCATCTGGAGCCCACTTCTCTTTAAGGTCTTAGCAGGCTCAGAAATTTTATAGAGCATTGAGTAGGTTCCATTTGTTGAGAGGCAGTCCCAAATGTTTGGAGAGTTTCTACATTTGTGGGAAATATTCTGACAAAAGATTTACAGTGGTTCCTCCAAGTGGAGTCGTTCCTATGCCCAGTATTAATAAGGAGAAGATCAGAATGGTTTTGACATTAATAGATCCATCTGCCCTGGTTTCTATACACATGTCCAATGAATTTGGTGAGTGTGGGTTTTCATGAAAATCTAATAGTTTGACTCATCTTGCACTGATGTCATTGGAAGGGATGGGTCCAACCAAACTCATCAATGTCACAGGTAGACATGGCTCCATGGATATGAATTCTGGCTCACCTGGGAGAGCTGGAGTAAGCTTCTTTACTTCTCTGAGCCTCGGAATGCTCATCTCTAAAATGGGTTTTGATGGGTTGTGTAAATGTGTCTAGTAACAGTGATCGTTCAGTGTTAGTGATGTGTAGCTATGAGTAGCAGCCAAGGACATGCTAGAGGAATGTGGTGCTTCGACAGCAGGTCAATTACAAGTCCTGTGGAGACAGCTGGTTCTGATCTAGATCTGGAAGGAGACTGAGCAGTAGCTGTTCTCACCCACACAGGCAGGAGCCGAGACCCATCCTTCTCTAGCAGAGAAAGAGATTAGGCTGAGTATTTCTCACATGACAATGCCTGCCTCATTTTTTTTAAGTTAATTAGCTAATTTAACCAGCTACTCATACAGGAAATACGTTGTAAAAAAATCAAATAAAAACAGGTAAAGTGTACCAAGTACATTTGCACTCACCGCTCCCTCACGTCCCACTGCCCACTTCAGAGGCAACTGCCTGGGATGTGCCCTTCCACACTTGCTCTACACATGTGTGGTATATGTACATATATAATTGGTTATTGGGTTTTTAAAATTCAAGTGAAATCAGTCTATTATTTTTCTATAATGACCTTTTATTACTTTAATAGTACATCTTTGGGAATATTTTCAAGTCAGCACAAGCAACTCACTCATTCTTGTTAATGTCTACACAGCCCATAATCTCTGTAATCAATCCCCTACTGGTGGATATTTTGGTTACCCCCCCCCTTTGGGAGGGGAGTTATGGTAAACAATACTACAGAGAGAATATCAGTGTGGAGACCATTCCTTCATGGGCCCAAACACATTCAAACTTCTGAGTTAAGGATATTGCAGACCCTTGAAATGAAAAGGTACTACATTTTAAAGCAGAACTAGATTCACTTTAGTTGAATAACTATTCGCTGAGACTAGACTACATATATGAAGCCAAGGAATCCCATCAGGGATGGGGCGACTGGCACAGGGGTCAAGTGACAAGGCAGCTTGAATGAATCTAAGCAACTTCCGACTGGCTTTTGCTGTTCCATTCAGCTGCCAACATAGACAATGGGTTTTGCCCTAAGGACTTCAAAAACACCGTGGACATGTGACAATGCACAAACAATCTACCGGGAGCTGAGAGGGGCGGGGGACGAGAGGGAGAGGCATGGCATGGAAGTGCACAAGTAGCCAGCATTATATTATTGCGGACATTGCTCCTTTCATCAAACGTTTATTGAGCCCGTCTTGAGAAACTGTGGAAGTCTGGTAGGTAGGACGAGGGTGAGTGCTCGTACCCTGCCACCAAGCACCACCACCTATCACTCAGAGGGAAAAGAGGACCTGAAACCAGGTTAAGATGTAGGATAGAATGGTACAAACAGTAAGAGGGGTATAGAAACTAGATCAGGAGAATTCAGAATGGGAAGAATAATACAATACTTTCATCTGGGAGAAGGGGGAAGGGAAAAGGATGAGGATGACTGTGTTCTCCCTGCATCACCCACCTGTGTGGATGGCATTAACATCCCCACAACCCAAGTTGGAGCTTCCAGGAGCATCTTCAGTTTCTCCCATTCCCTCATGCCTCCCATAATGGATCCCCAAACGCTCTCAGTTACAATTACAGAACAGCACTCCCATGTCCTTCCAAATTCAGGTCCTTGCCCTCTCCTGTCAAAATATTTGGAGGAGTTTTCTAACCCACGTTTTCACATACAGATCATCTACCTGCTGCCTCCAGAATAATCACCCAAAATCACAAGTATGATCATGTCACTCATCTGCTTGAGATCTTTTGCTGATTTTCCCTCACTTAGCATAGTAATATCAAAATTTTATTACTATCCTATCAGCTTCCCTATTTTATTTTTGTCATAACTTTATATGCCCTTTTGCCAGTTTTTTGCTGGTCTCTCAGTCTGTTACCTTCACTTCACCACTATGCTCTGTATTTCAGGGGCTTGGCATCTATAAACTTTTACCAGCGGTATTTCTGTCAGGACCAAGGGTATGCCAATCACCAACCAGGAGGAAACTGAAAGCCAAAAGTAAGAGACAATCTTCCTTCTGCAGTGGTTCCTGAAGTTCTAGTGGTTGCTGTTGTGGCAGCAGGAGTACAGTGGTTCTGGATTCCAGTAGCCTGAAAAGGGGCACCTTTTCATTAGTTCAAGCCCTGGTCAAGGTGATGCCACCTTGTTGGATCCAGAACTGAAGGCACCAGAAACCTCCCACCAGCAACCTCTGGGTTCCAGCCCAGGAACATTAGCAGCTTTAACTTCCCTTCTTCCTGTTTCTCTTCCAGCTCTTCAGTACCTTTGTAACCAATCCCCTGTACTCAGTTTTCTCATTTAAAATACCTATGGTAGTATCTGTTTTCCATAGTTGATTCCTTTACTCTTTTTCTCAGTTATTCCTTAAAAAACAATAAAAAGAACTTGATCTTATCCTAAGTAGTAATATCCATGAAGTATTTTTTCGAATAAATATTAGTCCAACTGCATAACTGTTAATATTATCTAAAATCATCTTTTCTACTGATATATACACCCTTCTGGGAAACACTAGTCTGGAGAATCCAACCCAGCCTCACCTTCACCACTTGCTGAGACTTCCTTCCCCATCTCCCGTCTCCAGTTCCTCTACATGGACTCTTCCGCTCTCCTCTCTATCCTTCCTCCCTGAGACGCGTGCCTTTCTTCAGCAACAGCATGTTTTTTCATTCCTTTTCAGGCTTTGATCTCCATTCATGAAAATATCTTGACTCCTTCCTTGACCAGAAAATTTCTTCTTACTCTTAATTCAATCATTACCTAAATTTTGAAGTTGTATTCAAACTTCAGTCTATTCAAAAGGCAGCTTTAATTTCCTTCATGCACCCTACTAGACAGTAAGTTCCTTTGTATAGTCAAAATGTAACCCCCACGTGAATTTCACATAGTAGGTCAGCATATACTTATTGAGTACATAATTGAGAAATGGATGAATCGTCTGATGTGTGTGGCTTCAGTGGAATCTGAACTGGGGAAGGCAACTTGGAAGAAAGGACAGAATGATGTGCGTGGTCACCATGGAGCACAAGATATGTGCTTACGGAGTGTCCCAAGTGGAATGGTCCGGTAAATGCAGTATAGGAAGAACTATAGACCCTAGCTTTAAGATTTAGAATTCAGTAAAAATGCTTTGCACTGTACCTCTACTGAACACAAGGGACCAGCAGCCACCTCAGGATGTTTCATTCCTTTGAGATCTCTCTTCATGCACATGGACTTTCAGGTTATTTGATCTAGAGTAATAAGAAATTTCTAAACCAACAGCAACCCCCAAACCATTAATGACTCAAGAGGTCAATAGCACCTGGACTATTGTCCTATCAATATTTTCTAGACATGTACTCCATGGAAGTGCAACACTAATTGCTGGCTTAGAAGAATTTTCAGGAAACTAACCAAAATGCACCTTTAATAATTATAACATGGAAATAATAAAAGTCAAAAACATAAGCTTTGGAGTCCAACAGACTAGGTTCATTGATCCTATTTGGCAGCTTTCTATTTAAGTAGCTGGAAGCAGTTACTAACCTTACCATACCTTAGTATTCTCATCTGAAAAAATAGGGATTATAATGCTTACTTTACAGTATTGATTTGACAATTCCTTAAAATAATACAGACAAGCACCTACTTAGTGTTTAGTTAATGGAGGCTATTATTTTATTACTATTAATATAATAGCATAAATGGAAGAGAGTAGAATTTGCTTGGGGATATTAAGCTAGAAGAGCTGAGGAAACAGAGACCTCGGGTGGGCTGTGTGAA
The DNA here is from genome assembly GCA_007922815.1 of Macrotus californicus. Classification (NCBI taxonomy): domain Eukaryota; kingdom Metazoa; phylum Chordata; class Mammalia; order Chiroptera; family Phyllostomidae; genus Macrotus; species Macrotus californicus. The sequence continues at coordinate 46,116 of VMDR010005084.1, read as the reverse complement.
AGGGGACTGTGGAGCTGAGCCTTGAGGGATGTCAGCGGAGTGGTTGTCCTTGCTCTGAAGGGCTGGTGGCTCATAGCTCTACAGTGAGGAGAATGCAGGACTGTAGGGTGTGGACCGCAAGTTAGCCAAGGATTCTTGGAAGAGAGTTCTCTTTGAAGTGTCTGGCTGATCTGAAGCCAACTGGGCCAGCTTTCAGCCCTCCGAGGGCAAAGGGACACAAAAACCCAGGGACACAGGATAAACAAACACTATTAGCTTTGACAGCCAAAATAGGGGCCTTATGAACTAGCCTTACAGATAAGTTTTCAGCTCTTTCTTGATTACATCAGCCCTCAAATTATGTCCATTGCCTGCCACGTAATCCACAGGTTTCTCTCTACTGTTCACAGTAAAGGAGATCTCACTGGGGGACTTAAACTAGGTCATAGGAGGTCTCACTTTATACAAAAAGGATATTTTTCAAAGTTATTGTGTAAAAGGAAATTTCGCTGAGAATGTTTTCCAGTGTAGTCTGTGTAGTACGATTCCTTTTATAGTACAAACCACCACCCCCATTTTTGTTTGTCCTATTTGTGCTTTTGCCCCTCAGTGGGTTCTTCAAGCATGAATATCTCTAAAATGTCCTGACATTAAGTGGCTTTGAGTCAGATCCCATTCCAGCTACTGGACAGTTGTTCCAGGGACACACTTTAAGTTTAAGGAATTTACAATGAGAAGAGACAGAATAGGCATATGAAAGAAAAGGCTTAAGAATTCTTTTAAAAATTTTTTGGAAGGCTGTATATCCTGAAATCTTACCAAAAGAATTTAAAATAGCACATAATTAAATACAACACTTCTAGGACCTACAACATGGCCCACTGAGCTGATATAAACTCTTTACTCATCTACAAGGTACAGGTTGAACCATCAGAATTTTCAGAAATATAGTTGAGTTCACAAGAAAGAATTAAAATCCCCAGGTGCTCAGAGCACAGAGGGAACTGAAGGTCAGAGCAATAAACAGTGAGGTGAGTCTGGGGCACGGTTGCCAGACCTGGAAATAGGCTAGATGGCCAGGAGCATGGGTTTTCAAATCCCTCAGAAGATGAAGCCACAGGAGATGAGGCTACAGGCCTGCAAAAGACACAAAGTGGGATCTGAGATGCCTGATAAGACAGCTGCACCATAGTAAACCAGGGACTTGAGACTCTACCAAATGACCCAGGGAGGTGGGAAGAAGCTTATCACTAAGTCAGGATATAACATAAAAATTGGTCCTGGGCCAGGGACTCTTGATACCTCTGGACACATGGCAGGAGCAAATGCAAAGTGCTCTGAGTCCCTCTAATATGAGCCTCACATTCCTGAAGGACTGGGCAGTCTACACACTGCTTTCACAAGGCAGAGACTGTCATAACCATTTAATGGATAAGGAAGTGGAGGCTCAATAAGGCTGAATCATTGCCCAGGATCACATCTCAGGTAAAGAAAAGAGCTGGACCCAAACCCAAGGACTTCCCATCTGCAGCCCTGTCTCTAGTATATGGGCTCACAGGGCACCTCCTGGGACACCAGGAAGTGGGCAAGCTGGCGCTATAGACACCCTGGGATCAGATACAAGTGCAAAGGTGTCTCACTTAAAATGAATGCCTATTATATCCTGGCCACCCAAAGGCACATCACCTCCTCTCCCACACCTTCATGCTGCTCATCTAAGTAGGGAACATGAGGACAGGGGACATCTGGTAGGGACTGAAGAGGTGCTGGAGTCTCTGGTTGACAAAAATCAGAAACTGTTCCCATAAAGTGGGAGTCTTTTTTTTCTTGAAAGCTACTTGAACTTTGTCATTCCAATTAGGTAAGCTTATCTCTTCTTGTGTTTGTTTAGCTCGTGGGTGGGAAATGTCATTACCCTTTCCGAATTTTATGGGAAACTACTTACAAATGATAAATTTTGAAATGGCCACTAGCTTCCTTGGCCTTGTGGAGGAGAGAGAATCCTTGCCTTGTGGCAGCCGCTTGGTCAACCTGCCTCTCCATCTGCCAGGCTGTCCATTTACTCAAAGTTGTCAGGGGTTCAGTAGCTTTGCCAGCCCCTGACCGCCTGACTGAATCGTGCCCAGGCACTGCCTGGACAGGAAGTACAGGGAGTCAGTTCACAGGTCCTGCTTTTCTTCAGACACCCAAGAAGGAGTGCCTGATTGATCTAGGCTTCCTAGAGGCCTCTGGGGTGGGTGCCCTAAGGAGAAACTTTCATGAACCCCCTTCCCACTCTCCACCTCAGAGCCCAGAGAACAACACTGTGTGGGGGGACTGGGGCGGGGGGGATGTCCCCAGGCATCTGTGGTCAAGGGGAGAGGGTCTGGATATGAAATGTATATGCCAGGTGTAAAACAAAACTGATTTTAGACTGTAATAAAGAATAAAAAGCATTTATTTCAGCAAAAAAGAGCAGAAGCCCAGGAAACACAGATTCAAGTAGCAACCTAAATAGTGTTCCACCAAGACAAAGAGAAGGCCACCTTTTATAGTGAAAGTTCCCACCCAGGTTCTCAATTAGGTCCATTTTATGTAAATGAAGTACCCAAATTGAACACTTCTGATTGGTCTAAATCTCAGTTGATTTTTCAGTATTATGTATCCTGATTGGTCGTTACGGAGCAGTTCTGATTGACGGGGTAAAGGAGCAGACCATAGTGGGGGACACTGAAAGTTCAGTCTGAGGTGGGTATACAGCGTATGTGAGAAGCCCTCAGCTGACTGTGGGGAGTCCGTCTCAGCCGATAAGGTTCTTCTCAGGTTCATATCAAATGGATTTTTCTTCTCAGGGTCCACCTTGGACTGAAGTATTGAAGCACTTGGGAAGGGGACTAAAGAAAGATGAACGGAGGATCACTGCCCAGCAAATGAGCAGCTTCAAATTCAACACTAGCTTTCCTAGGAACCCTTGCAGTTTCACTGACACTGGGGTGTCTTCGCAACCCATCGACCTACACCCTCTCACTGGCCCCTCTCCTTCCTGCCTTCCGCACTTCTCTCTGCTCCCCTGACACTTAGAAGGAAGAAAGAAGACACCACCAGAAGGCCTCCCCCAGTCTCCCACACAGCAGCCCTTCTCCTTTGCTAACTTTGCCCTCGCCAAATATATACCCTGGGTCTCACTCACCCTCTCTCCCAAGCAGCTTATCTAGTCACACACACATACCACAGAGACCCCTTCTTCTCTAAGAGGAATTCCAATGCCACTTACATATATGAAAATAACAAATCTTTGTCTCACCTGGAAGAAATTAGGGTCCAATATGGCCACCCTCAGTATAATGAGACACATTAAAAGATACATAATCAAGGTTCAGAATAAATGAGAGGAGACCGTGGGTGTGTCTGTCACCCTTTGAGATACTTTTCTCACTCCCTCCTGAGTGCTAGGGCAATTGTGGAGACTGTAGATAACTGTAAATTCTTAGCATACAGCCTGCTCAGGGTTCTCCAGAGACAGTCCCAACTTGTGGCTTAGTGGACACTTGGTGTCCTGGGCACTGTCAGACTAAGGTCAAGCAGGGAGGGCAGCACCACTGCGCACTAGGAAAGGTTTAACGGTGCCAGAATCCACATGGCCACAGATGCAATGAGTGCCCTCTGCCCACACTTCAGGAGGCAGTGACCCCTTCATGGCAATGTACATGCTAGTACCACTTGTCAGGGATGCTGCAGAAGGGCTCTGGCATTGAGCACGTGAGTGGATGAAAGGACTTCTGAGGTGCTGGATCAACATGGAAGACTATGTGTGAGGGAGGGGAGATGACGGAGCACACGTTTACTGTGAGCTGCCACGCTTGTGCTAGTGCCGTGCTCCTCATGCTTGCCTTCCTGTGACATCAGTGTCCATTGACATTAGCCCTCATCCACTCGTGTGTTCCTGCTTCATGCAGAACCAGAATCTGAGGGCTGTCGGGCTTCCAGAGCAGATGCCCCAGCAGCCAGCAGGAACTGCCAGTTTGGCAGACAGGCATGTGAGCATATAGTCATCATGGTGATTGTGCTGCAGGTAGGAACAGACAGGATCTCCTGGCAAGGGAGAGAATTGTCCAGGAAACAGAGAGCTCTGTCTGGAATCTGCCATCTACTCAGGCACAGGTTGGCATGGCAGAGCAAGAAGGCAGAGGAAGGAGAAAGGATGGATAGGAATGGGAAGAGGGTAGCTGGCTCTCAGCCTGGGGTGACATGTAGCCAGCCCTACTGCCACCCTCTCACGTGGACACAGCCAAGTCCCAGACCCATTAGAATACGCACAACCACATGCACCCCAATCTCCTTGCTGCCCAGTCCCACTGATTCCGTGATTTGAGGGGGTTGCCAAACTGACCACTCCATATCTCTTTATATCTCCTATTTTCATTTAACAATAAGAGCCAGGGCCTCATTATCTTTTGATGGCTTTATTTGCTGACCCATCATTAATTGGACACCTACCAAGTGTCAGGTATTGGGCATACCAAGGAAGAAGTACAGTGAAAAAGAATACATAGAGAAATCATCCCAGTAGAAATTAGAATGTCGGTATTTGCCACATGCTCCAGGAGCCAAGAGAGTTCATAGAGAGGGTGAACAGGTGGAAAGGGGAAAGACAGGCATGGAAAGCAGAGCGAAAGCAAACATGTGGGCATTGGTGTCCCCAATGTATTCAGTTGCCCAGCAGGTACTACCTTCTTTCTTTCCAATACCTTGTAATTGCCTAATAAAATGCACCTCAATTTCCACGCAGCTCATTTAAATGGTTGACATCTTCCCTATAGCATGCACCATTTCAACACTTAGAAAAGGAGACTGATTTGGACTGTGGAAGAGCCCATCCTCATTGAGGAGGAATTCCCAGAACGTAAAATAGCTTCAGTGGCTGATGACGACTTTGTAAAAATTAAGTCTGTGTAATGATAAAGATGAGAAGAGCCCATAAGGTTATGTAAATAATGTGAGGTTTTGAATTTAAAGGGGTTCTTGGTATTTTTATGTTTGTCTAGCTCTAGATACACACACTACATACTCACACTCAAACATATGTACATAGATATGTATACATACACATTTGTACACACACGTGCATGGGAGAGTAGCACCTTAAAGGTTGCAGGACCACAGGGCTTGGCATTTGATTGACACTGTTAATGTTTGCTGAATTAGGGCAAATCTCTGCTGTGCCCTTTTTTTCTTTTTATCATTGACCATTGCTCTCAAGTTAATATTTGAACCTGGCCATAAAGGAGGTGATAGATGCAGACCTATGGCCAACACTCAGAGAGGGAAGAGCCTCCTATAAATCAGCCCACAGTGGACAGCCTCACTAACAGAACTGCTGATCAGCTGTGGAGGGAACCTCATTGCCACCATGAATTTCTCCGGCAAGTACCAACTGCAGAGCCAGGAAAACTTTGAGCCGTTCATGAAGGCAATTGGTGAGTGATGAGCTGGGTGCCATGGATGGTGGTCACAGTGATAAGGGTCTAGCCCAGTAGGAGGTATCCAGTCACAAATGTAGGTTCAATGTTGGGATGAGAGGAGGGACTCAGGCTTTACACAGACCAGGGGCTACGTTATACTTGTTACTTTTGCAGTCACTTACAGCTTGTGCTAGTACTCACTGGACAAAGCCACTCCATGGGCAAGTGGAAAGAGCACTGAACTGGGGTCTGATTTGGATTGAGGCCACCTCTGCTAGTGACTCATTGTGTGACCCTATTCATTCATTCATTCTTCTAGCAAACTGATTCAAGTCCAACCGTGTTCTCAGCACTGTTTTGGGCAGATACAAGATAAACAGAGAACAATGAGTCACATTCCCAAAGCCACAGTTTAGAGAAAAAAAAGAGAAGAAATAAATACAATAAAGAATCTCCTAATGTGTCCTGAGTGTTGACCCAGTGCCAGGCACTGTGCTAAGCCATTGATATGCAACATCCTATTGAATCCTCAATAACAAAAATACTGAATTGGGTACTATTATTTTTTCCATTTTACAGTCAAAACAACTGAGGCCTTGAAAGGTTAAGTAATCCCAACCTCGATCACTCAGGTAGAAACTCAGGTAGAAAGTGTTTGCAGCAGGATTTGAAGCCAGCACTTGTTTCCAGAGACCCCACTTCAACCCCCTGTGTCCTCCAGGGGATTGTGCAGGAGGGTGCGGTGCTCATGGGCAGGCTTGGGAGGGAGGGAGGTGTGATGGTGGCGAAAGTGCACTTTGGAAGAGACACTGCACGGATCAGCCTGGGTGTGGAGGATGAAACGCTCACTCTCAGAGAGCCGAGTCTCTGGGAGTTAGAGGGGTAGGAGGCGTGAGGAAGGAGCGTGAACAGAAGCAGGGTGCTCACTAGGGGAGAGCCCCGTCAGGCCAGAGGCGTGTCTTTTTTATAAACCAACTGGCAACACAGTGAGCTGGCCAGGGCAGGTCAAATTAGGCCCCTGACCTTTCCTTTCAAAGGCCAAAGCCCATGATGTCCATAGGACTCCAGTGCATGCCCATGGCCCCCAGGGAGACAGAGTTTCTCTTGTGCCCAGCACCTTGCAACCCCCACCTCTGCCCATCTCTGAACCTCACATGGTTTCTACCAGGTTTGCCTGACGACCTCATCCAGAAGGGGAAGGACATCAAGGGAGTGTCGGAAATCGTGCAGAATGGGAACCACTTCAAGTTCATCATCACCACCGGGTCCAAAGTGATCCAAAACGAGTTCATCTTGGGGGAGGAATGTGAGCTGGAGCTCATGACTGGGGAGAAGGTCAAGGTAGGAGATGTCTCACAAGATACACTCTGCTTCCAGACTTCCCCTGGAGCCCGGTCCCAAGGCTTCCTCCCTCAAGGGTCCCACCTCACAATTCGCACTACGGATACCCTATCTCTGAACTTACTTCTGGGGTGAAAAGCAAAGAGATAAAGACAGCTCTTAGGGAAGAAGTTCTTAGGGAAAGCTCCCCTACAGACTGTCTAGGGGTGCTCTGGCCCAAGAATCCAAGTTTTCACAATAGGGAGGATATGGGGAACAAGGCACAGAGCAAGAGTCTAAGTCTTGGGTTCTCCCAGACCCAACAGTGGGCAAGTGCAGGGTCAGTAAAAAAACCCTTCACAGGGCCCTGAGGCCATTCTTGAGTCCAAGGTAAAATAAACTGGGTTTTGCTAGACCTAGAGCTGGTGGTCATGGGGAGAGGTTTCCTGGAGGAGGTGCTGCCAAAACCAGAGTACGAGGGCCCCACGCACACACTCAGATCAAACCTTCAGGGGGATCGCTGAACCCTGGCCTCAGCTCCCTCATCTGTAAAATAAGCATAGTCTCCCTTCCCAGACTGAAAGCAGGGCAGCCTCACTTCCACTGGGCTATAGTTCAGGTGTGTAATGAGTTCTGGGTATGAGCTATGTGAGTGGTCAGTGGGAGACGGCCAGAAGATCCAGGCACTGGGTTGCCCGTCACCAGGAACCTTTGTTACTCCCTGAGAAACTCCATAAACCCAGCACAGCCAGCACCACTAAGCAGCTGTCTTCACCCCTCCCCTCCAGACAACTCTGTGCATTGGGCTCAGCACATTGGTATTCTTACCTCTTCTGATCAGGCTTTATTTCTGCTTCTCCAGATACAACAATACAGGTCAAGAAATCTGTGATAAAATTTAGGAGAAAAATTCTTTTGATATGCCCATGGGAAGAGGCAGGTGGTCATGGATTTTACCACAGGCCTCTTCCAATTGTCCATTTTGGAGACAAATTTTTAATGTTGACCAGTGTCTTCTGCTCCCTGTTACCTCTTCCTGGGTTTCTGTTACCTCTCCCTGGATGCATAAAGCTTGAGAAAGATACCACAATAAGAAAGGAAGGAATAATGCATGCCAAAGCAAAATATGTGTTCTCCCAACTGGCCAGTTTTTGAATTTCGTTATTACCTCTCTCTGTTATCTTGGAGAATCAAGATTTTACTCAATTTCACTTTAGTGTTTGCATTTGAGCCATGGAGGTGTCTTATGCTGATTTTTAGATCACACACCTTAAATTAAAAGTCTGACAAAAGAAACCCTGATATACGCGTTAGTTCTTAAATGCACCTCACTTCTGTTTAGAGCCTGAGAGCTGGGAGGCTGGCCTTATATAAAGATGAGTGGTATGGTTGTTGTGAGAAGAGACCCCTGCAGGGGAGCCAACCTCATTTGCAAAGAAGTATCTTGCTCCCTGCCCAAACCCTTCCTCTCAGGCCATCTCTTCTGTCCCCTGCAGGCAGTGATTCAGAAGGAAGGTGAGAATAAACTGGTGACAGCTTTCAAAGGCATTAAGTCCGTGGCTGAATTCAATGGAGACACAGTCATCAATGTAAGTTGGCGCCTTGAGCTTGCTGCTTCCTGTGCGAAGGGGAGAAAAGTGAAGAGCGAGGAGCAGCCTTCCCCACCACCTTTCATGGTGTCAGTCTCTGCCACTTACTACCCGTTACATACCAGGCAGTTAACACACACTCTCTCCAACCTTCCCTGAATTTCCTAAATGGGGAAACTGAGACAACAAATAGCCAGGGAATAGCAGAGCTAGGGTTCCTCTGCATGGGGTTAGCCTCACAAGGCTATCGTTCACAGTTGTACCACTGCACAAACTTAGGGGGAGCCACTCTGGTTATAGGCAGTTTAGATTTACATATTTATTGTAATTTTGCAGTGTCTCCTAGTAAGTAATATTAGTCTAACAAAACCAGTACAGTGCATTAGGGTTGATTTCCAACAGATAAAAGAACAGTGTCTTGAGGAAGGACACTCTTTTTAATTCACCAAAGACCACACATGCTGGCAGCAGCCCCAGCTGGTGTTTCCCCACTTCTCCTGGTTCCCTCAGGCTGTCCCTCCACCACCACTTTCCTGGTCAGGATTTCCCACTCCAGCCTCCTCACGTCCTTCTCCCTCATTGCCATACCCTTCCTTCACCAAACCTAAATAAGATGGTGCAAGAGAGGTGCTTGGCAGGAGGAGACATAGAGTCATGCACAGCCCACCTTCCTCAGTCTCCATTGGGGTGTAGCCCCAGGACACACTCATAGTCTAGAAGGCAGAAACCCATCCACTCCCTCCAGCGGGCCTCTGATTCACGGGACAACCCTTCCCATTGACACAGAACCCACGTGCGAGAAAGGCTTTGTTTGGCCAAAAGTTGGGCCCTTTCATTTTTTTTATTTTATAATATTGCAATAATTATTAGCCATAACCTTTCTCTTCTGCCTCAGCACTGACCAGGAAGCCACAGAGACCTCTATGTGCCCTACAAGCCCAGGGCACTCAATAAATACCTTTGCCCTTTATAAGGAGAATCATACTCATGGCAATTTTATGGCAGCATATGACTCTGGCACACTCCTGCCATGTGTGCCACATCATCCTTGGTGCCTGGCTGCCAGCCATGTCTGTCTCTGATTCAGTGCAGTGTTTCTTTATCAGTTATGGCTCTCCCCTGGCTCTTCCCTGCTCCCAGGCTGTGTTTTAGGCAGTCACAGAAAGTAGAATGCTACCCAATGAGTCTGTCATTACTCAGTTCAAGTGGAAAAATCCCTCAAGTAGGGAGAGTGTAAGAGTCAACCATTAAACATGCTGTCCCAACCCCAGCACATTCACAGCAGCGCAGGAGATGATCTGTCCTGGACTTAGCCCTGACCAATGTCCTTTAATATTCTCTACCTCCTCTAATCCTCACATCTCCTGTGAGGGAGGCAGGATAAGGGATTTAATAGACAGGTTGACCTGTCCAAGGTCATCTACAACAAGTTGTAGAAACCTAATCTTTCTATTCCATTCCATTGCTGCTGAAGACATTATCCCACATCATCGTCACAGTCTTCTTCAAGAGAATCAGTGAGAGTGGGGACGGGAGGAGAAGGAACATACCTCAAAAACTCAAAAATTGATGAGCCCAAGAAATCCAATTTGTATATGCTTCACAGCTTAGGGAGGAAAATTGTGCTTTGCCTACTGTGTTCCAGGCTGGGTGCCTTGGTGTTTCCATGTACATGTTTTCTTGCTGTTCAGCAAGCATTTGGTATATAGCAGGCACTCAAGAGAACTTTGAGAAATTGGATTGGACAAGCCTGCTTTTGATGGTCTTGCTCTAACAGCCATTAACGTAGAAAGGAATTCAATAAGAGTCAGGACTGCTCTCCACGTGAGGGAGTAAAGTGACAAAAACTTGGCATGGGATTTTAGAAAAGATTGCCAACCCTTTCTCTCTTCCTATAAAAAGCAGAGGAATCTTTGGGTTGTTATTTAGAGCTGTTGTCATGACTTAGTTATTTTTACAATTCAACCTCAGATGGACATTACATGATTTCTTTTCTGACTTTCAGACCATGACATTGGGTGACATTGTCTTCAAGAGAATCAGCAAGAGAATTTAGACAAGTCTGCATTTTATATTCTTTTACTGTGTAAAATTAATGTAATAAAGTAAACTTTGTTTTTAAGAAATGTCTTTTCTTTTCGATGGCCTCTCATTGACAGTGCTATTGATATCAGTTAAGCACTGATAACTTTTTTCAGAAACTTTGATAATCTAGTCTGAAGTGGACCCCAGGCTGTCCACTCAGGAGACCCTACAAGGAGCATGAGATATGGCTGGATCTGTAGAACAGCCCTCGAGTGGCCTTTCCTAGGAGTTGGAGCAAGAGGGTACGCGGTACGCTAGCTCAAAAGGTTACTCCCCATGGGAACAGAGAGCAGGCATGCTGGGCAGACAAAGGAGGGCTATGCCCATGAATGTAGCCACAGCAGCCTCACCCACCAGTGGACATGAACAAAAAGAGCAGGCACTGACCCGCCAAATGAAGAATTCTCCCTCCTAGGGCAGGGCTGAGTGAGGAGCTTAGCAAGGCACACCACAAGTAAATAGAGGAAGCTCAAACGGAAATTTTCTTCCTGCTATGAGCAGAGGCAGAATGTGGGAGAAAAATGATTTCTTTGGAAAGTACCTTGTACCAGGCACTGGTAGTTGTTACCAGTTAAGTTGCATCTCCCCAAAATTTACATGTTGACATTCACACCCTCATTACCTCAGAATGACCTTATTTCAAAATAGGGTCATTGCAGATACAGCTAGTTAAGTTGAAATGAGGTCATGCTGGAGTAGGGTGGGCCCCTAATCCAATATGGCGGGTCTCCTTATTAAAAGGGGAAATTTGGACACAAAGACGCCTCCACAGGGAGCACACCATGTGAAGATTGGAGTTGTGCTGCCATGAGCCAAGGACCTACCAGAAGCTGGGATAGGGACCTGGAACTAATCTTTGCCTTCAGAAGGAGCATGGCTCTGTCAGCACCTTGCGCTCAGATTTCTGGCCTCCAGGCTGTAAGTAAATACAGCCCGAGCCATCCAGTCTGTAGTATTCCATTACGGCAGTCCGAGCAGACTAATGGTGTTCATTCCCCATCTCCAAAGAGCTGCCAACTTCTGACATACCCACCTTCATCATATCTCTCAGCTCCCAGAACTGTGCCCAGCTCACAGAAAGCTCTCAACAAAGATGCTATTTTGGGGAAAACCCAGTTTTTCTCCTCTACTTTCACACAGAACACTTCATTCTGACATTTCTGATCACCAGATACATGGGGTTTTTCACCACACTAAGCAATTTTAGGACACCAGCTGGGTGTGCTATAATTTAAGTCAATTCTGACTGTCTACCCAGAAATAGTGTCAGATCCCACAGGGTAAGGGCTCAGTCTCATGAGACCGCCATCCTCCCACACTCTTCATTATTTTTTCAATCATCACCCCAGGATATATTTATTGATCTCAGAGAGAGAGAGAGAGAGAGAGAGAGAAACCTATGTGACAGAGAAACATCAATTATTTGCCTCCCATCTGTGCCCCAACCGGGGATCGAACCCATAACCCTTTAGTGCACAGACAACACTCCAGCCAACTGAGCCACCCTGCCAGGGCCCTCCCACACACTTTAGATGCCAATCATGAGTAGTAGGCCCCAGGTTATCCACCACTTTAGTCTGGTTTGGCTGCAGATCAGAGGTTCCCATGACCTCTTCCACCTTGGATCTGATTATTTGCTAGAAGAGCTTACAGAACTCATGGAAACACTCGCATTTATCATTTTATTAAATGATATGATAAAAAAAATACAAATGAAGAAACACATAGGGTGCGGCCTGGGAGGGTCCCAAGCACACACCATGGAGTTGGGGTATGCCACCCTCCCAGTACGTAAATGTGTCCTCCAACCTGGAAGCTCTCTGAACCCCATGTTATTGGAATTTTATGGAGGCATGATCATTTATAAACTGTATTTCTAACCCTTTTTCCCCTTTTCTGAAGAAGTGGGAAGTAGAACTGAAAATTACAACCTTGGTCTTTCTTGTTGCTTTGTCTTTCTGGTGACCAGCCTCCACCCAGGAGCCACCCAGGATCCAACCCAGGGTTATTCCATTAGAACAAAATATGCTCCCAGTGATTTTATCACTCAGGAATTTACAAGTGTTTTAGCAGCCCTGTTTCAAGGACTAGGGATGAAGATCAAATGTATATTTCTTATTATAAATTGCAGTATCTTAATAAATAAATGAGTTAATAAATGAATCTGTCACATTTTCCCCTCCTCTTCCAACTCCTAGAGTTGAAACCCAATTACTTGTTACTGAGGTTATTTCACAGTCAACCCAAGGCATCTCCCTGCCTCTCTCTCTCTCTCTCATCTCCAAACCTCTCACCTGCTAACAGTCTGCTCCTTCATAAACCGTGCTGATCACAGTGCTTCCTTGTACATTACCTAGCACACGAGTCATAGTCCTAAACCCGCACTCAGATCTCTGTATCAGGGGTCAGTCAACTTTTTCTGAGAAAAGCTACAGATTAAATACTTTCAGCTTTGTGGCCCATACAGTCTCTGTCACAAACCCTCCGTGACACTGTTGTAGCACAGAAGCAGCCACAGACAATACACAGATGGGCGTAGCTATGTTTCGGTAGAACTTCACTTATGGACACTGAAATTTGAATTTCATACCATTTTATATGTTATAAAATAATCGTCTTCTTTTGTTTTTTTAATCATTTAAACATGTGAGAACCATTCTTAGCTCATGCATTGTACAGAAACAAGTGGCAGTAAGATCGGTTCTGACTTGTGGACGGTAGCTTGCCAACCCTTGCTCGAACATAGTCTGCTCCACCTCATCTAACTCCACACTCTTTCCTATAATACTGGGTTGACCAAAAAGTTCATGTGGGTTTTTTTCCTTAAAATAAAAGACACATTTTTCATTTTCACCAATAACTTTATTGATTTGGACATTTTGAGTATGTCGGCTGTCTCCTTCATAGTAGGATGTTGGTTATTCTCAATTAATGTCTCAGTTTGATCTCTGTCAACTTCAACTGTTCTACCCAACCATGGAGCATCATCCAGAGAGAAATCTCCAATGTGGAACTTTGCAAACCACCTTTGACACATTGGATCAGTCACAGCACCTTCTCCATACACTGTACAAATCTTCTTTTGCATTCCAGTTGCATTTTTACCTTTCTTGAAATAATAAAGCATAATACACCAAAAATGTTGTGTATTTTTTCCCATCTTCAATATTAAAATGTTTACATAAAAATTCACCAGTTTTGATAAGATTTTTAAATGCATACTGATATGACAGCTGTCACAAAACAATCTAACAAGAAGTTTCGAATGAAGTTAAGGACAACTAAGCACTATTAGAGTCATCTTACGGAAAAAATCAAAAGAATTTTTTGGCCAACCCAATGTACACACCAGTCAAGCTAAACAACCTCTCATTCCCCTTGTGATTTAAGTGCCAGCTCCTTCAAGAAAGCTTCCTGAACTGCATGGCTGAGAACACTGTCTCCCTCTGTCTGGCACTCTATCTGCACCAGTTTTTTGGAATAAGGTTCTTCTTGCCTTGCACTGCGGTGTTCTCCATACATTTGCCTTCCTTCTCCCACATGGGTCATGGTCTTGGAAAAAGGGGAAAGCATTATTTCATGAACTAAGGCAGATTCAAGGAAAGAGCTTTGGAGCTTCAATAAGAACTCAGAGTTGGGAAATACAGAAAAAAATCCCAAAAAACCAATAGCATACTACAATATACCATTGACAAAAATAAATTCCAGATAAACTGAAGAGCTAAATGAATAAACATGAACTATTAGAAATAGACACGATGGTAGGTAAATAACTTGAATTATAGAAGGCTTTCTTAAACACTGTACAAAAACCATGAAGAAAAAGATCAATTCATTTTACTATCTAAAAAACTTTTAATCTTACATGAAAAAAGACACTGTAAACACAGTTTCCAAAAAAAAGTAACAATGTGAGAGATATTTGTAGCTTACATAACAGCGGTTAATAGACTGAATATAAAAACCTCCCCCAAATTAATAAGACCAACAAATCAATGGCAAGGTGGGCTGAGGACATTAATAAGAAATTCACAATATGAAATATGTTTAGTCTCATAGTAATCAGGAAGGAGGACTATAAGATGAGGTATCATTTTACAAATCAAGTTGATAAAAAGTAAAAAGATTGCTAACATCCAGTGTTTGCAAAGTGGTGGAAATGTAAATGGGTAGAGCCCACACGCAGTACCATTTAACAGTGTTCACCAGTTTTTCAGCATGATTTCCCTAACACCTAGCAATGCCACTGTTTTATACCTCCCAGAGAAATGTTTCAGCACAGGCACAAAGAAGCATATAAAGCTGCAATACCCAAAAACTGAAAACAAATGCCTATCAGTAAAAAAGGTTAGGTAAACTCTGGCACAGCCATATTCTGAAATAACCCACCGTAGATTAAACGAACAAGGCAGATCTGCATGTACTGTCATAGAACTAGCTCTAAGACAAAGCTTAATTTTTTTAAAAAAAGGCAAGATGGCTCAGTTGGTTGGAGCATTTTTCCGCACACCAAAAGGTTGTAGGTTCGACTCCCAGTCAGGATGCATAGCTAAGTTGCAGGTTGGATCCACGGTTGTTGCACGTGTGGGAGGCAGAAGGCAGCTGATCGATATTTCTTCTCACTTCAGTGTTTTTCTCTCTCTATCTCCTTCCCTTCCTCTCTCTCAAAAATTAATAAACATATCCTCTGGTGAGGGTTAAAAAATGTAAAGCAAATTTCAGAATAATATCAACAGTATAATATCATTCATGTAAATTTTATTACAGTATGAAACAAAATGATCTATTTATATAGAAATACACATATGTATGTAAACATGGATGGCTGTGTACTAGCCATTACCCTACAGCGAGAACAGGAACTGGGTGGGAGGTCGAGAGACCTTTTTGCATTATTTATATTGTTTGAATCTTTCACAAGACAATAGTTTTATGGAACTATTATTTTTAAGTGAGTAATAAATTTTTAAAAAGCAGATGATATAAAGTAAAAATATTGGGCTTGAAGATATATTTCAACTAAGCTATAATTTTGGGCCTCAGTTTTCTCATCCGTAAAACGGGCAATACAATACCTTCTCTCGTGGCTTTTATAAGGAGCCTGTGAAACAAGGCAAGTGTCATCCAAATGAAGCATGTTATTATTGCCACTAGGATTCCTCAGGGAGCTGCAGCTGGGTTTGACATCCAGACCATTACCAGAAACTCTGTTCTGCCCAGAGGAACATCAATGATGAAGAGGCACGGAGAGGAAGAGTGGTTTGCTAGGACTACCTAGCTGACGCACGGCGGCGCTGAGTCCTTTGACTCTCCAGACACAGGAAGAGGGAAATAGTGGAAATGAGGTCTTCTCAGCAAGGCCTGCAGGGAGCTGAAAAAGTTTCCAAAGCCTCCTCCTAACTGGGAACAATGCTAGGTTTAGAAGAAGACTGTTTATATGTTTTCACCTAAAAAGGAGAATAAATTTTAGATACCGAATTTAGATTTTGTATAGGTGCCCGGAGAATTTTGGGCCTGAAGCCTGCTTTAAATAAAATGAATAAACAGCTGTTGGTTATATCAGCTATTTTTACCTTGACCTCTCTTCCCTGCTGACCCTTCTGTGTTTGCTCCGAGTGCCCTGTGTGAATCTCACCTACAGGCAGTGCTCCTTCCCCTTGAGAGTCACTTGGTTTGAGAAGAGCCAGTCTTGGTGGCCATGTCCACACAAAAGTAGACATTTCTGGTGAGAGGGGGGGATGTATGTTTTCTTTTTTAACTGATTGCCATTAGAGCAAAGAAAATGATTTTTTTTCTTACTTTTTTATGAGAAAAGGGCTCTAACTCAGTCCACACTGAATCTTCAGAGCACTTTTTCTATACATACTCTGGAGGCATATTGAATATCCCATGATTTTCTAGTATTTCTTACCAGAAAAACATGGAGACATAGAACTTATTTATCTTTACAACCTGGCCTCATCCAGCCAAATCAAGACTGAGCATCATTAAGCTTTGAGGAGACAATGATCCCTGGGAGACAGCAAGTCCCCCAGGGAGGCCAGCCGTTAATCCGCACAGTGACAGTATGACTCATGCCATGATGCTGGTGTGTATAAGCTCCAGACCCTGGCTACCTGGGAAAATGTCTCAGAGGAGGGGACGTTACCCCTGACTCACAAAGCATCCAAGGATATTTTTTGGCCAGGAGAGGTGTGGCATAAATTAAGACTTGGCAAGAGATGAGGCAGAGAAAGACAGAGTCTCTGACACGAATATCCTTTACTCTGGAGTAAGGAGTTTGAACTTGATCCTGCAGATCGTGGGGTATCATTGAAGGGTTTTCAGCTACAAGAATAGTGTGGAACTAAAGACATTGTAGGAAAATTATTCTGGCCATGGTGTTGAGAATAATGAGAAAGGCCAAGGCTAAACACAAAGAGACCATTAAGAGGTGGCAGCAATGGCCCAGCCAAGAGAGGTGGAAAGCCTGAATGAAGGGAGTGCCTAGGAAAAGGGAGCAAAGTAGAAAGGCTCAAGAGCATTTGGGAATTGGAATCAGTGGGCCCTAGTAATTAGGTGTGAGAAGTGTGTTGGAAAGATTTATGTCAGGGATGTAGCTGCAGGAAATAAGGCACACTCAGAAGTGTTCTCCTGATGTAAATTTACTGCAAGCACCGTTTGTAAAGGTGTAGTTAGAGTAAAGGAAGCCAACAAGGTAAGTGAGGTGATCAGGGACTACAACCACAGAAAACCATCACCACCTGTAGGCTGCAGGGCAACGTGGGCATCAGCATTACTGGAGCTCAGTGAGAGCTGGAGCCATAAGACAGCCACCCAGCAGGAGCTGAACACTGGCTGGGCAGGGAAGATAGAGTGCGGTGGGGAGTAACACCCGACTTCTTTCTCTTTCTGCCTCCTGTCTCCTGCTGGTGCCTCCTATTGGCTGAGAAAGCAGAGGTCAGCCTTTTCAGAGAGCAGAGCAGAGAAGGATGGAAAAGGGATGTAGGGGCAAATGGAGACAAACCACTTAAACTGGCTTAGGCCAAAATTAATGTGGGGTGGGAGGAAAGAGGTGGCTCACGGACTCATGTAACTGGAAAGACTAGGTAAATCCAAAGCCTTCCAACAATACTTTTCTCTCTATCGACCCCCTTTTCTCTTTTCTCCCTCAATGCCAGCAATGTTCTCCCAGAACTTTCCAACAGCAGTGAGCATGACTACCAGCACCTCCAGGGTGACAAACTGAGAGCTTGCATTCCCAGAGAAGAGTGGGGACTCCTCCTTCTCCAATTCAGAAGGGCCCTGGCAAGGGTCCAATTGACTGACCTGAGTCACAAGCAATGGTGTGCTGGAGCTAGATAGTACTAAGGCAGGATAGTAAAAAGCAAGGAAAATTCCTAGGCAAGTGGAAGGGGAAACTGAGACACAAAAATCAAACAGGGCCAAACAGTTTGAGCAACTTGCAGCCAGTAAGAACTTGTCTCCCCTAACCAAGGACACTTGAAAGTGAATGGCTTGTACCTCTCCTCTCTCACCGAAGAATACACAGCCTAAGTCTCCCTGGCCTGGGAAATGAAAGACAAAGACCCAGTTAATGTCAGCTAAACCCAAGAACAAATGAAGTCAGGGAAACAAATAACAAGAATACCCTTAAAAGCTGGGCAGACCCAAGATAAAAGTAAAACAGTACAATGGACCAAAGAATATTCCCAAATCCCCTATGTGCTTCTTTTGAAGCACCAGCATATTTTTAAAAATGCAACTAGAAAACTAATGAGTATTCTGCTAAAAATCCTCCCCTAAGATTCTCACCAGAAGAAAAAATATAAAAAGTCCTCGGAACAAAGACACAGCACGGTCTCACTCCAGAGCATGACCAAGCCCCTCCCTGAGTATGAACTTTTTATTTCCTCCTAAATTTTAAGGGTCCCAAGGAAACTTGCAGCCAGGGCAGTGGCAGCTTGACCCCGGCTTACGCCATGATCCTGTTCCAGGGTCCCCTTTCTCTGACTTCCAGGTGAGTTAACAGCAGCCCCACCTTGGTTCACTCCCTATAACTCTTCTAGGGACCAAAGCAGCCTGCCTAGGCTCTCTCTTGCTACTTCTTCTACCCCAAGTCCTCCCTTTGTTTCACTGTATCCAGGCTTAATAAATGTCCTCTCAAAATCACCTGGCTCGTGTTGTGAAATCTTTCCTACATGAAGTCAAGAACCCACATACTACAGGCCAGCCTGGGGCAGACCTGCTCCAGGCTGGTGCCTGGCTGGTAACAGTACCAGCTCCCAACTCAACATATAGCTTGGTATTTTGACATTGGCCATGGTGCGAGTATTTACAACATGGACGTAAGCAAATGTTATATTTACCAGCCCCCCACTGACTCTCAGGCCATCACTGTATGTCAGGAAATCTTGTGCCATGATAGAGCAGACTGGGTCCTGAGCCAACCCATCCTGAACAGCCCCCTAAGAACCTCATGATGTAGGGGAATGTCTCTAGAGGAAGGATTGTTATTGTTACCAGAAGTGGGGAGGAGAAGTTGGACTGAAAAGATGAACTACAGAAGCTCATTGCAGGCAGAGAAGGAGAGGGAAGCATCTAAGATGATATTCAAGATCTTGAGGAACTAGGTGGATGATGAGGTGGTAAGTACAGATCTGGAGGGAAATAATGGGTGAGTTCATGTATAAATAAGTTGTGTATGAATTGCCTGAACACCTACTACCACGAGGAAGGCAAAAATTCTTCCGCTCAAGAAACATACACTCTAACAAGACAGGGGGTGAATAAAATGCAAAGGACCATCTTACAAGGCCAGATGTAAGTGCCAGCAAAGGACACAAACCACATAGCCGGAATTCTACCTGCTGCTTCACACTGTGGTTCCCAGCACTGGCCTAGCTGTGTCAAACCCAGGAAGGAGCAGGGACTACAAGGGGGATTCCACATACACCACACCTGCCCAGGCAGAGGGGAAGCAGTGAGACCGGACTGTGGCATGCTAAATGAGAATTTAGAAACCCTGTCTTGCTGAATGAGGAAGAGAAAGAAGGCAAATTGCACATGGCTGTCAGTGTGAGGAATAGGAAGGAAGATTCATTCTCCTGGAGCCTGAAAATCAGGATTGAAGTCCCACATCGTCTGCTCAGGAGTTTGCAGCCTGCATGACTGGTCTGAGGGCTTGACAGCAGATCGCTGGGCGGGCCGAAGGATGGCCTCCACAAGTGTCCATGTGCAAACTCCTGGGCCTGTGAATGTGTGCTCTTATGTGGCAAAAGAGGTGATTGCAGATGTGATTAAGAAGAGGAGAGGGGGAGATTATCCTAGATGATCCCAGTGGGCCCAGAGTAACCACAAGTGCTTTTACAAGTGAAAGAGGAGAGCAGGAGGACCAGAGAAGCAGCAATTGCGGGCTGGGGGGCCACAAACCAAGGAACGTGGGCATTCCAGAGAAGCTTTTAGAAGGTGGAAAAGCCAGAAACAGATCTCGCTTCTAGAGCCTCCAGAAGAAATCCAGCTTTGCTGACACCTAGATTTCAGACCTGTGAGACCAAATTTGGACTTCTGGCCTCTAGAACGGTAAGATAATAAATCTGCATTTTTTAAAGAATTTATTCATTGATTTGAGAGAGAGAGACATCAATTTCTTGTTCCACTTATTTATACATTCATCGGGTGATTCCTGTAAGTGGCCTGACCAAGACTCAAACCCCAAACCTTGGTGTAACGGGATGACGCTCCAACCAACTGAGCTGCCCAGCCAGAGCAATCAGCATTGTTTTAAGTCACTAAGTTTGCAGTGATTTGTTATAGCAAGAGGCACAAATACAACTCCTGAGGACATCTGGGAAACTGTGCCTGGACTGGAATGTTCTCAGACCAAGCCCTGTGAGGTGGGGAGGCCAAGGTGATAATGAGGACGAAGGTCATGCCAGAGTTAGGGAACCCTGATGTTGGCCTGTGGTCATGCTGCATGTTGTGCTTTTCTGAGATTGATGAGGTCCTCCCGGACAATGTGAGACTGGTGGTTTATATGTAATGCTGGGCCAGAGGGGACAAGGAAGCTCCAAGAAGTGCTGTTCACCTTCACACACAAAATGTTGTCATTCACAAGTGTGCAAACTGTGGTCCAGAAGCTTGCACCTCTCTGCGCTCAAGATGTTTCTGTCCTCTCTGCTGTGCCTCAGGTATATGGATTCCCTTCTGCACTCTTTAGAGAAATACACCTTGAGCAACTCCCCCAAGCAGTGGCTGTATCTTTAATACATGGTCTGTCAATACATTGTTGGTGCAGTGGGCAGGTCGCTAGGTCTGAAGTGCAGTAACCAGAGGTTTTATACTAGTTTGCTACGACCCTGGAAGAAGAGGTTGCAGAATGCAGATGTCACCCAGTTTAAGTAAAGATTTCTTTAATGGTCTTTAACTACCTATTCTGCTACTTCCATATAGCAAAACCCATTTTCACAGATTGACAACACTACCAATTCATGTGTTTTTCTAAAGTTAAGCCGATTACCATGGTGTAAATATTCCCACTACGGCCAATGTCAAGGTATCAATGTGATATTGATGAGTGCAGAGTTGGAAAGAGAGGTGCAGTCAGCTCTAATGAGCTGGTTCGAGCATGTCACTGCTTATCTCTACCCTTTACCTTCTCTTTCTGATTAGGAGAAAGGACACCCTAACAGTAGTGTGGTTGGAATGCTCATGGAGCACTTATAGTAGGCCAGGCACTCTTTTCAGGGAATTACCTTTAAAAAGTTTAATTCTCAAAGCAACTCTCTGTGGGAGGTAGAAATGAGGCCACTGAGGTACAGGTGAAATAACCAGTCCAAGCTAATAACTTGTGATATAAACTCAACTTGTCTCAGTGCCCATAATCTTTAAAACTACAGTAAAGTCTTCTCTAAAACTGCACTGTCTGACGCAGCAGCCACTAGCCCACATTGGCTATTTTAATTGAAATTAAATAAAATTAAAAATTCACTTCCTCTCTCATACTAGACACATTTCAAGTACTCATTAGTCACATGCCACCAGTAGCTACTGTATTGGACAACACAGATATGACACATTTCCATCATCACAGGAAGTTCTATTAGTGCTGCTCTGAACAGGTTGTCAGAAAGAAAGAAGCCACACATTTGCTTGGAAACAGTGGATTTAATGGCCTTTGTTGATGGCTATAACATAAAAACTCAAAATACACAATTCATGTCTCTTCTGCTCTGAAATAAGTAAATTCACTCACTTATTCATTCACTCATTCATTCAACACACTTACTGAGCACCTCCTATGTTTCAGAACCTGTGCTAGGTTCTGGGGATAGAAAGATGAATAAAGGGGCGCAGCTCCTGCCCTCCATGAGCTCACAATCCAAAAGAGGAGACAGACAAGTAAAAAGGCAAGTACAAAGGCAGTTATAATGCCGTAAGGAGAAAGTTATGATGGGGGATTCTAGGTTAATATGAGAGACTCAGACAGGCAGCCAGCTGAATCAAAGGCATTCAGGGAAGGCTTCGCAGAGGGGGTGATTTCCAGACTGAATGCTCAAAGATAAACAAAAGTTGGCAGGTTTTAGGTGTTTAGATAGAAAATTCTAAGAAAGGCATGGAGAACATGGGTCACTCAGGACCTGTAAGTGAGTGGCTTTGACTGGAGTCTAGGATGAACAGAAGCAGGAGAAGTCAGGTGTTCTCAGGTGGTGTGCTGAGGAGGAAGAGTTGGAGAGGGGAGGAAGGAAAGAGAAAGTTTTATTTGGGGCATGACGAGTTTGATGTGCCTGCAGAACATTCAAGGGGGTGTGTGGGGCTGGAGCTTAAGGACAAGGTTGGGAAATATGGATTTAAGAATATCAGACTCAAAGTGGTGAACAAACCAAGAGCCTGCTGAGCTCATGCAGAGGGTGTATGCAGACAGAGAAGAAAATAAACCAAGAGTAGCCAGAATGAACAAGCCAGCTATAGGAAATACCCACATATCAGAGCATGCAGAGAACAGGGACAGAGAAGACTAAGGAACCACATCAGAGGGTCATCGCAAGGAAGTGGTATTGCAGAAATCAAGTTCTGGGGGTGTCAGCTGATGCAGAGATGCCAAATAATGTAAGGACTGAAAAGTACTCACTAGAGTTGACCTTGGTAAAATATATTTCAGTAGAGTTCAGGAAGCCAGCCTGCAGGGGTTTCAGGAAGAAATGAAAAGTGAAGAAAAGAAGATAATAACTATGAGAGACAAATCCTTTAAAATAATACTCAGCTGTGAAGATTATGACTGAAGATTGTCCCCAGCACGTTTGTTGACTACACTGAAGAAGCCAGGGAATGGAGAAATGTCAAGGGCCCAGGGTGGAGAAGGACCAATAAGTGAAGAAAGGCCCCAAGGATGTAGAGCAGGAAGAAATCCAGAGCACAGGTGGGGAAGGAGAGGGACGGGAAAGACGGGTGCAGAAATGACATGAGTGGATGTAGGGAGAGGAAACTGAGGGAATCCCGTGTTCTGGCCTCCGTTTTCTCTCTGAGGCAGGAGGTGAGAAGCTGAAAGCAGAGGATTTGAGAGCAGGGCTGAAGGCCTGAAATAGTTTTTTGACAAAAGGGAAAGAGAGTCAATCAGTGACACATGAAGCACTTCTGGGCTGCACCCAAAAGCCAGCTGAAGCTGGAAAGGAGGAGCCCAGAGAGGCACCTGTGCCCAGAAAGGCTATGCTCATTTCCTGGCTGAGCTCAGCATCTCCAGGTGCAGCAGAGGAAGAACAAGATGGTTGAATTAATCCAGGGTTGGGACTCTGTCTAGCAGGAAGGGAGAATGTGCAAAAAGGAAGGAGAGCTAGAGGACTGGCTGAGCTGGAAGGAAGTGGAGACAGGAGAGGGTAAAACACATGACATCCTAGAGTAACCTGGGGTGGAGAAAAGGGACCGAGAGAGGAGAAAGGGTAGGAGCAATAACCAGAAAGTTAGACTTTAAAAATGGATAAGTGATGGGTGATGACAGTGCCCAGGGTGTGGTCAGAAGAGAGTACTAATGCAAAAAATAGAACTGAGTAAATTAAAAAACCTGTGAAACAAAAGGGTTAGATGCTTTGTCACGTGGACACAGGAGACACCAAGTGTGAGGAAGAAAGAATGGAAAACGGGACCGTGATACAGGGAATGACCAGATAACAGTGACAAAGGAAGAAAGACGGCTTGGGGGAGGTTTTATTTGAGAGTAGAAGAGTGGTCATTTGACAGTGCCAGTTTTGTCCCTGGGAGGATGCTGGTGCCACCTCCAGGCCTGCAGTACAGGGGCTTGGGAGAACCGTCAGACTTCCTGTGAAAGCTGCTAGAGAACAGGTACCCTCAAAGAAGAGCCAAGTGCCAATACAAGTATTCTGTGAAGGGGTGGCACATTTGCCAAGTTTTTAGAGACAGTCTCTAGCACACTTGCAGACCCATTTGGACAGGGGCAGAGGGAGGTGGTGGGTCATTCTGAAGATGAAAGGGTGGGACTGGAGAAGCTAATGCTTCAGGCAGAGATGACAAATATTGGGCCTGGGAGCATCACTTGTTAGCTAGAGTTCTGGGGTCAAAGGAGGTCCCAGGTGGTGAAGAAGACTTGGTGATACCCCCAAATGGAGGGCTCTACTCCAGGATCCCCCAAAACATTGGTGAGAAGTTTGGGACCCCAGAAAATAACATAACTAGATTGATTAATTCCTGTTCTTGAGTGGAAACCAAGCCGCCTCCCAGAAAATGAAGGCAAGTTAGTCACACCCCCAAAGAGATCCTACCCCAGATGTGCAGAGTTCGGATTAGATGTTCCCTCTTGTGAGAAGAGCATGGGTCCCAGTGCATGGACAGTAAAGTAAATTAAGCAAGGCAAGCCATAATTGTTCATTACTAAGAACAGAGATTTACTGCGGCAGGGAGGGGCAATAACGAAGTCTAAGCTGATAAAGATGTAATCAAATAAAACCCACAAAGGCCAATTCTGCTGGACCTGAGATCATCAGATATATGTGTCTCCAAGTTTCTCCCTCAGCTTCACCCTGAAAAGACTTCTTCAATCCTAACAGACCAAAGGCCAGAAAAATCTCAGATACTGTCCCAGGGAATCACAAGGCTTGGCAGTGAGGGTGGGGAAAGGAGATATTCCCTCTCTGTGTTTTAGAAAATGTTTCGGAATACTTGGAAACCAGACTTTAAACAGAGGCCTCAAATGGTTTGGGCAAAGCCCACACCTCATCCTGCATGTGCACCATTCTGAAGAGGTTTCAATTCTCTGAGTAGAACCCACACAGCCACTTCTTCATAACTCCATACCTATCTGAAGAAACTGGACATCACCCATCCTAGTCTGCCAAATCCTGAATATTCCAGACCATGGGTGAGCAGCCCCACACACACCTGCACAGACGGGTGAGCAGCCCCCTGAGACTCCAAGCACCTGCCCCGTCAACTCAGATGCCACCCCCTCCGGGATCTGCCAGACTGCGTTACACACACACACCAGCCATGCCCTCTGCTGCCCTCTCTCCATATTGTTTGCCATTGCGTTTGTTATTACACGGTACTTTAATTGTTTGTTTACATTTTGCCTCCCCAGCTACTTTTGTAACTTCTTTATCTCTCAGGTCCACTAGCCAATAAATATTTGTAGGATGAGTGGAGCCGTAGAATGAGTTGACTGAATTAATCTGAGTTGAAATGAACCGAAATGACACTGGGGAACACAGGACAGTGAATTCCCACAGCAACAAGGTTGAACATTACTCTGACTTCCTCATCAAGGGTCTCCCCAGAACCCCACTACCTCCAAAATGTCTCCCCAGTCTCTCAGCCTAGTGCCCCCCTCCACCAGGCAGGTCCTCATTGCTTCTTATGGAACAGAGGTGGTGCTGGCTCACTGCTGGGCTCAGCCATGACCTGCATGGGCTGGTTGTTCAGGGCAGCCTCGCGCATCTTGTGGTACATGAACTCGTTCTGGCGGAACAGGCGCAGCTCCATCTCCGTCTGCACCCGCATGGCCTGTGGGATGCAGATATACCGTGAACAGTGATGACAAGCCCCCAGGATGTGCTACCTCAGCCCTTCTGGAAAGGGCAGACAATGGGGTAAATGACTCCCAGTCACCAAGATTCCACTCTCCCCCCTCAGAGGATACATCCATCCACTGGGGGCCCAATGTCCTGGCAGTGGGCTGTTTGTTGAGGAGAGGGAGTCAGGCCCCTGAGAGAGTAGGTGAGGGATTGTTCCCAGGGGAGAGTGTTTGTTCTCAGGAACCATCAAGTGGGGACCTGGATTTGAACCCTGGCCCCTGCATTTGGATCCCACCTAAGGTTGTGGGACCTCACACAAGTAATGGAATCTTTTTCAGCCCTCAGTGTCCTCACACATGAAATGGGTAAGATTCCTTCATACCTTCCAACAGGCCAGGAAAATTACAGTATGTGACACACACACACAAAAAGCCCTCACTTTCTCATAGGTTCATTCAAGAAACACTTAATCAAAGGCCAGGCATCGTTGAAAGGTCGAGGATACAGCAGTGAACAAGACTGTCAAAAACTCTGCCTTCGAGAAGCTATCACACTGGACATGCATTTTGTCTTCTCATACATTTTATGACATCAAAGTCTGTCATCTTTCCCTATACTACACTATCTGAGAACAGTCTCTGAACGCTGTCACTCTCAGATAAGCCAGTTCTTCAAAGCACAAAGGAAACCAGCAGCAATTGAGAGCATGCTCTTTGCCAGATGTGTTCTAAGCATTCACACGTTAACTCACTGACCCCCCGTTACAACCCTATCCTTTTTCTCCATTTTACTGATGAGGCTGAGGCCCAAACATTCAGTGTTGGCAGTCACAGAGCTAGAGAGTGGTGAGGCTGAACTCAGCCCCAGCAGTCTGACTCCAGAGCCTGTGCTCCCTAAGTCTCCTTCATGCAGCACATTTTCTAATGTACATGGCTGCACATGCACGCGCACACACACACACACGTGCACCACTGTTTAGGTTCTCTCAGTCCCAGCTTGGAGCATCCCAGTGTTCAAGTCTCACATTTGTCACCCACTAGCTAAATGACTATGGACAGATTACTCCCCTTCCATGGGCCTCAGTGTCCTCATATATAAAACAATGGTAGTGGGCTAAAGCCTTTCCGAGTTCCCTGCAGGTCTAGCAGGCAATCTAGGGACTTTCCAAAAGCAGAGTCCAGAACTCAGCTTTCATCCTCAGAGAGCTCAGAGCAGGAGGGGCCCAGTGTTAAGATGCTACTTGCCTCTAAGTCCTTGGTAATTGGGTGGGTGGGCCCGTGTGTCACCAGGAGAATGGCATAGGCTTTGCAGATCATACCATGCCCCACCTCGATGTTACCAGCATGCCAGTTGGTCAGCCCTGCCCGCATAACGGCCATGCCCAGTTGGGCATTGTTGGGGTGGTAGAGCTTCCTGTAGGGGCATATGAAATAATCATAACACATAATCCCAGCCTTTATTGTGCCTGCAGAGTATTTGACAACTTATAAAATACTCTCATTGAAGTCCATCTGCTTTCCCACCAGTGCCGTGAAGCATCTACAGCCCATCGGCAGAGAGATGAGTGAATTGCCAAGAACCCCACACTGCGAAGATGTGAGAGCTGAGACTCTGCCTGAGCCACTGAGCCACCCTGGGCTCAGGAAATCAGGACTGTGCTCTGAACTTTCCTGCAGGAAGCTGGGAGCTCTCAGGTGCACCCCAGCCCTCTCCCTGGAAAGCAGTTGGAAGTTCAAAGGAAAAAAAAACACAATTTGAATGTCCTTCTTGGGACAGAATTTTTCCCTCCTTGGCACCTTCTTAACAGAGCTTCCTTTTAACATGTTATATAGCTTTTCCCACATTTTGTTTATGAGTAACATCTTCCCCCCAAAATGAAACTTCTTTTGCCTAAACACTCATTTGGCCAGAAATGCAAATTTACATGCCAATGTGGACAGAGAGGACACTGGCAGAGTGAAGGCAAGGGCATTGTATCTTATAATCTATAAGAGTGGCTGACACCCCTTTTTTCTTTAATAAAAGAAAGTTCACAGGATTTTCTGTGTTGATTATTAGAGAAAAAACCCTTCCTAAGCATATAAAATCAAGCTGGATGTAGCTTTAAGGAAATCAAAAGGAAAATGTCACCATCAAGTAATATTGATACGTGAGCTGGAGGATTTGGGAATGATCAGGGATGACAAATATGTTTCATCTCAGATACCAACTCTGATTATTTGATCATTACCACTGGAAGCACCATGATTAAAAAGAATAAAAGGTCCCATTGTAAAGAGCCCAAATTACTGATGCCTGCTGTGGGTACAGGAGGGAGAGGTAGCAACATGTGTGCCATCCAGTTGTCCTGCTTGGAACAGACACATTGCCAGGAGACTGTGTGAGACCCAGGGTTGTCACCTACATGTAGCCATCCACCATCCTGCTGGCGTAGTGTGAGGCCTCCTCGAACGCCTGGAGGTAGGAGAGGACCTCTGACACAGTGCTCAGCATCCTCAGCGTGTAGACATTGGTGTCAGAAAACACTGACTCCTGCTTCTGTAGGCACTCCCTGCATAATTTCACAACCTAGAAGAGACATAGGCCCCGCCCATTACCAATGCACCGTACGTAGCACATGCTTCATTTACATATGGGAGCTCACAATGACACTGGACGCTCCATCTTTGAAAGTTGAGGAAATTGCTGACAGAAGTGGGAAAGTGACAGTTCGTGGCTTGAATAGCAAAATGGTCCTATCAGGGTAAGATGTAAGGATGGAAAGGGTAACTGCAGTTACAACTGAATGGCAAAAAGAGGAGTTTTCATATATAAATCAGTTTGATAGCAGGGAATTATGAAAGATATAGATCTATCTTTACATTATTTTAGATATATACTTTTACTCTCACAATAATGCAGTGAGACAGGTACCACTAATGTTCCCATTTTACCAGATAAGAAACTGAAGCACAGAGAGGGGTAAGTGCTTTGCCGAAGTCACACAGGTTGTGTGCAGTGGAGCAAAACAAGCAATTAAGCTTTATCTTAACCACTTTTCCTATGATTCTCCACCCTGGCTATGCTCTGGAATCACCTGGAGACATTTTTAAAAACACCTATTTGAGCCTTATCCTCAGAACAATCGAAACCAAGTAGAGTATCTGGGGAAGGGACCCTGGCCTCTGTGGTTTGCATGAGCCCCAGGTGGTCCTTGTGCACAATGAGGTTGAACAAACAGGTTGGCCCTGCTTGAAGTATACAAGATGGACTGGCAGAGAGGGAGGCTCCTGGGAAGCTGGCAGAACCATCAGGAGAACACCACATGGTGCTGGTGAGAAACAAGATGGGTCTGGCCCTGATCAGCCTGGAGTCAGGCTGTTTTGTCTGATTCATGTGTAGACACAGGCTCAGGTTGCACTCTGCAAAGTCAGATGGTCCTTAGATTTTAGTCGTTCACAATTCTTTTCTTGTTCCCTTGCTGCTGTCATGGAAGAAATGCCACATAATGCTTTCCATTTTAAATGAGTGGAAACTAATTTTGCTCTGAGACCACAGCCCCATGAGGCAACTGGGTGGGGGTGTGGCAAATATAGGCTGGCCATCCACCCATCCTACAGGCCATTCTCTTACATCATGGGGCAGTGTCCAGCCCTACACCTGCCCTGGGTGGTTCTGATTGGAGAAAAGGAGAAATGAAGAGGTGGGGGAAGCCCAGAGGAATGGGATGAGTTGGGCCCTCCTGATTGCTCCAGCTCCTATCTCGTGCCTCTGACATAGGTTTTCCATACTGTTCAATAACACTTTGTCCACGTGACCATCTCCCCCACCTGAAGGAGCTCTGGGAGTCGAGGAGAATGTCCTGTATCAATCTCCCCAGTAAGGACTCAAAAATGTGCAAAGAGTGAGTGAGTAAAGGATGAAAATAAAGATCTCTCTTCATTTTCATGAGTTGTTCAAAGATCTTAGAAAACTATGGATTTATGTTTCCTGTTTTCTATTGCAGATTGGATAAATCAATCTTAGGGGATGAGACACAGGAATCTATATTTCCACAAAGCTGCCTAGGTGAATTCAGTGTAAGTGCTCTGCAGGTCAATGGGTCTCAACTTTGGATGTGCATGGAAATCACTTGCGAGCTTTAGAAATCCTGGTGTCTGGGTCCCATCCCAAGAGAGTCTGGTAAAGTTGTCCCGGGTTAGGGTCTGAGCAGTAGGATTTTTCAGTGACTCCAGTATACAGCCAGCTGAGATCTCCTGGTACTCTGGGAGCCAGGGTTAAATGCTCAATTAGTAGAGACTGGAAACTGTAGCCAAGACATGCATTTAATTATAGGAAAGCAAGCAACCCACTGCCATCTCCATTTCCCTGTTTCTGATGCCAGCTTGAGATGTCACAGATCCCCCAGGGACATTTGTCAGGCTGCCTGTGTTCTCAGCCCCAGTTTCAGTGAGTTGGATAGTCACTGAGAACACACCCCCGAGAAGTGCTAAAAACATAAGGGCAAGAGGAGTCATGGTCTCAACAAAGGGACATCTTCCTGAAAAACAACCTGCTTGGTAGCCTCTCCATCTTCACCCCACCCCATTTCACTTCCTGACTGGAGAAATTTTCTGCCTTCCTCTCCACCCCTATCCACCAGAGAAATGAATTCTTACCTCGTGGTATAAGCCCTCGGAGCGAGCCTTGTCTATTTTTTCTAGTGTATCCTTGGAGGACTGTATCATCTCCTTTACCGCGTCTTGAGTGGGCTAAGAAAGGGGGGGACACTGAGTTACTTCTTTGCAGAGTTGCCATCTTTGATGTTCAGTGTGTTACAAAATTGATGCCTTCCTCATTCTGAAAGCTTCATTTCTATCAATGCTGCGCAAGATCCCTACAGCTTTTCTAGGCACTGACTCATGTTGTGGTTGCTGTGGCCCAAGCCCCAGAGCCTTACTGCTGGCCAGTCATCCTTACCCTGTACTCGTGCCTGGGCTTTCGGACCCAATACAGAATCTGACATGGGCCCCTGTTGTATTTTCTCTAGCATTTTGGAGTCTCATTCTATCACCCAAAGTATTTTCCATTTTCCCTCTGTACTCCAAGTCAGTCATGTACATTGATACTACAGATATGCCTTTGCTTTTTTGTCTTTGCCCAAGTCATTAAATACTGGCCAGCACAGGACTGAGGACAGAGGCTGAGACCTTGACTAAAAATTTGTACTCCAGTTTTCCACTGGAGCTCATGAGAGACAGTCCTTTAGACTATAGGAATCCAACCCTTCCAAGGATCTTAGCACCCGGTTCATATTTCCTTGTCTCCACCAAAAGAATATTATGAGAGAATTTGTCAGCTGCCTCTGTGAAATCTAGACTCATTAGGCTCACTGCATTTGCCTGAGGAATCCAGTGATATTGTTTTCAAAAATGTGATTTTGATATTTGAGGCAAGGAGGTACCCAATGAAGAAGTCCATGAGGGCACCATAATTTCAAAGAAAAAGTGCCAAAATTTTTCATACTCCAAAGGAAAAGTGTATCTGCTGTGCTCATCCATATTAAAAGCTCTTTTCTGATTTTTTTGGCTTAAGCAAATGTGATAATATTTTTTTCCAAAATGAAAATAAGTTTATTATTTATTCTGACTATAAAATTAAAATATATGAAAAAAATTATGGAGAAAAAAGTAGAAATCCCCCAAGCCTACCTCAAAGCTGGACACAGCATTTTGAGGAATATTTTACCATATATATACCATATATATATATATATATATATATATATATATATATATATATATATGAATAATATTTAAAATATTTAATAACCAGTACAGTAAAGACACTGACAAATTAAAACAGACACTAACCATAGATAGTGAGTATCCCTATATGGCCTTCTCAGTGTGTTTGGCTGAAATGCAGTCCTATGTGTGCACACAAGTGTGTGTATATGCTAATCAAATTTTTTCTGCTTTTGATCTTATTTTTCAATAACAATTTACATTCAGGGTCATAGAGCTAGAACAAAGGCTTCCTAATTATTAAATTTATTGGGGTGACATTGGTTAATAAAACCATACAGGTTTCAAGTGTACAACCCAATAAAACATCATCTGCACAGTGCATTGTACACCCACCACCCAAAGTCAAGTCTCTTTCCTTCCCATTTATCCCTTCGCTGCCCACCTCCACCTCCCAGACCTCCCTTCCTTTCTGGCTATCAGAGCACTGTTGTCTCTGTCTATTTGTCGTATGTATATGGGGGAGATATATATCTATAGATATATATAGATATATATAGATAGATAGATATATTGTTTTGTTTAATCCCTTCACCTTTTTTCATCCAGCCCCTCAACCTCCCTCCCCTCTGACAACTGTCAGTCTGTTCTGTGTATCTATTCTTCTGTTTCTATTCTGTTTGTTAAATTATTTGGTTGATTAGATTCCACATATAAGTGAGATCACGTGGTAATTGTCTTTCTCTGACTTATTTTACTTAGCATGATACCCTCTAGATCCTTCTATGCTGACTCAAATGATAAGATTTCATTCTTTTTTATGGCTGAGTAATATATATATTCCCCAATTCCTTTTTCTCCACTTATCTACTGATGGTCACTTGGGTTGCTTCCATACCTTGGCTACTGAAAATAATGCTACAGCGAAGGCAGGAGTGCATATATCCTTTTGAATTAGTGTTTTGGGTTTCTTTGAATATCTCCCCAGAAGTGGAATTGCTGGGTCATAAGGCAGTTCCATGTTTAATTTTTTGAGGAATCTCCACACTGTTTTCCACAGTGTCTGCCCAATCTGTGCTCCCACCAACAGTGCACAAGGGTTCCCTTTTCTCCACATCCTCACCAACACTTGCTTGTTGATTATTGACTTATTGAGGATAGTTATTCTGACAAATACAAGGTGATGTCTCGCTGTGGTTTTAACTTGCATTTCTCTGATGATTAGTGACAGTGAGCATCTTTGTACATGTCTATTGGCCCTCTCTGTCTCATCTTTGAAGAAGTGTCTATTTAGGTCCTCTGCCCGTTTTTAATTGGGTTGTTTGATATTTTGGTGTTGAGTTGCATAAGTTCTTTATAAATTTATGATGCTCACCCCTCACTGCATGTATCATTGGTGAATATCTTCTCCCATTCAATAGGTTATCTTTTTGTTTTGTTGATGGTTTCTTTTGCTGTGCAAAAAAATTCAGTTTGATGTAATCCCATTTGCTTATTTTTTTCTTTTTTTTCCCTTGCCCAAGGAGATATATCAGGAAAGAAAAACATTTTTAAATTAAATGTCAGAAAATTCAATGCCTATGTTTTCTTCTAGGAGTTTTATGGTTTTGAGTCTTACATTTAAGTCTTTAATCCATTTTGAATTTTATTCTTGTATATGATGTAAGAAAGTGGTCTAGTTTCATTTTTTTGCATGTACCTGTCAAATTTTCCCACCACCATTTATTGAATAGACTACTTTTATCCCTTTGTATGCTCTTGACTCCTTTGTCAAATATTGACCATATAGGTGTGGGCTTATTTCTGGGCTCTCTCTTCTGTTCCATTGATCTCTATGTCTGTTTCTATGCCAGTACCATGCTGTTTTGATTACTACAGCCCTGTAGTATAGTTTGATAGGTAGTAAAGTTGAAGGTAGTGTGCACCTTCAACTTTATTATTCGTCCTCAAGATTGCGGTGACTGTTTGGGGTCTTTTGTGGTTCCCTATAAATTTTAGAATTATTTGTTCTAGTTCTGTGAAATATGCCATTGGTATTTTGATAGAAATTGCATTGAATCATAGATTACTTGGGCAAGTCTCTTCCTTTTGGGCCTCAGTTTCCTCATCTGTAAATGCCAAGTTGGACTAACTTATTAACAGTTCCTTCAAGCTGTTTATCTACAGTGGCATCACCGTTGCCTTTCTTTCTTTTGCTCATTATTCTTCATCTCAGCCTGATAAGCCCCCTCAGTACAGCAGCCATTGTGACTCATCTCCAAACTTTCAGCTGATACCAAAATCGTTCCTGACTTCTTAATATATGTATGTGCAAACCTAGATAAAAATAAAAACCAGATATTTAGAAAATAAAACCGAAATTGATAACATTCTCCTCAATTATAGCTTTGCATTTTCTTCATTTAGCTTTCTCAAGTTTTTCTATTTCTTTCTCATCAGCTGTCACCTGTGGTTCTCAATAGGAATGTGGCAATTTTTCATGGTTGGGAACTCAATCTCTCCCTCTACCTTTCTTCTGACTCCTCCTCTTGTGGCCCCTCGCCCTCCTGCTCTGGCTCCTCCCTCTCTGTTCCTCTCTGTTTTCTATTTTGTGATGCTTCTGGTGGGCCTCACAGGGTGGGGGGAGGTGGCTGTTTCCACTGCCCCACACCAGACTTGGTGCACAATCTCTGAAAGGTGTTGCAGTCAAGACCCCTGGCTGGTCATGCTCTTAGGACATTTGCATTCCCAGCCCAGGTGCCTTTCTTCCTGGGTCTCTTTACCTGAAGCTCTGAGCTGAGGTCTTCTTTAGATCCTTCTACAGAGGCCTTCTGATGGGGAAGGGGGTGAGGAGACTTACAGACAGACACTTTTCCCCACTCGGACTCAGTACTCAGTACTTTTCCTCTCCTAGTCTTTCCCCCATGCCCTCTCCCCCAACCCCTCACCTCAGGGCTGGTAAAACTGCTGGAGCCTTTTGTTCTGGGCCCCTAAGCGATGAGACGAGCCCCACATCTGAGCTGATCCACCTGACCCTCCACCAGTGTACCTTTCCATGGGGCAAATGAAATAGGGGGAGTCTGCCTGCCCCAGTTCAGCCTCTTGCTTATTCTGCTGCAGGAAGTGATTAAGGGAATACTGTTTTAATTGGCTACTCTAACACCTGGCAGTTTGGCTCTCTCCCAGCTCAGCTGAGCTCCTGACATACCCTTCAGCAAGCCTTCCTGGTGCTCAGTGGTCTCACCATCAATTAGGCAATAGCTACTCAGTACTTAAGCAAATTAACCAACCTAAACATTGCCCCATCTCCACGTTGCCCATTTCCATGGGACTAGGAATATTTTTGTGATAACCAGACAATGAATCTCTTTGACCAACTGGTCTCAATATGTGAAATTCTCAGTATTAAACTGCAAAGGAGCAAGGAAAGGACTAAAATTTACTGAGTATCTATTGTATATGCCACACCCTTTACTTATATCATTTTGTTTAATACTCATAACAACCCTTGTAGGGTTGCCATCATTCCTATTTTACAGATGAGAAAACTGAGTGGTGTCCCTAAACTCAGATACCCAGCAAGTGGTGGTGCCCGGGCACTAGCTCTGTTCATCACCCCATACAGTCTTCCCAGGGTTTACAGGCTGGCCTTCTGGGAACTAATGAGCAGAGGTACACTGCTTAGCTGTGGAATCCACCCATGCCTGGCTCCTGTGTAGGTGGCCACAAACACCCCCAGAATAGGGCTGTGTGTACCTTTGGGTTGTCTTTCACCCCCAGGAAGAGGTCATCCTTCAGCCCTTTCTGGCAGTGCTCACACGTGCAGTCAAAGTAGTACTGCTTCTTCAGCTGCTTCTTGCGTTCTTCACTGACATTAAGGAAGTCAATATAGGATACCGTCAGCTCTTCTCCTTCTGAGATCTTGCCCAGGGCCCGGAGCTCAATTCTAGAGCAGGGCAAAGGAAAAGAGTAAATCAAACCCAGGGCCATCCAAGTGGCATTTGTGCTCTTCAAGTTTCAAGGAGTTGAATCTCAAAGATAATAACGTCCCTAGCACTTGAGAAAACTCTCATTCCCATTCGGGATGAAAGAAGGTGAAGGGATTAATCAAAAAACATATGTCCATAACACATAGACACAGACAGCAGTGTGGTGATAGCCACAGGGTAAAGGTGGGTGGAGGAAGGCAGGGAGAATGGGGCTGGAAAGACTTTGCTTGGGGCAATGGGCACACAATACAGTGTGCTGATGACATTTCATTGAGTTGTACACTTGAAAACTCTATGGTTTTGAGAACCAATTTCACTCCAATAAACTTAATACAAAATATTTTTTAAAAAAGAAAGAAAGAGCCCTGGCTGGTGTGGCTCAGTGGATTGAGTGCCAGCCTGTGAACCAAAGGGTTACCAGTTTCATTCCCAGTCAGGGCAAAGCCTGGGTTGGGGCCAGGTACCCCTACACCAGGTCCCCAGTAGGGGTGCGTGAGAGGCAACCACACATTGATGTTTCTCTCCTTCTCTTTCTCCCTCCCTTCCCCTCTGTCTAAAAATAAATATATAAATAAATCTTTTTGAAAGAAAGAGAAGAAAGAAAGAAAGAAGAAAAAAAGAAAGAAAGAAAACTCGCATTTCTTCCAAAAAGGGGAGGTGTGGCCTAACGGATAGTTTTCTAGATAATTCTGCTCTTCTCGTTATGACAATCAAATCTGCTCCATTCTGTAAATTGCTCTGAAATCTGCTCAAATAGAATCCCAGTAGACGACTGGTCTTGGTCTTAAAACCATACATAGCTTCCATGCCCACTATCATCCATGTGCGATTATCCAATCAGCTGCTGACTGTTAACAAAGGGGGGAGAAATAATAATAAAGTGAAAACTCAAACAAGACTCCATAGTCATTTCTGCTTAGTTTGGGAACTGCTCCCTCAGAAACACACATATTCGGTTACCCACAATCTTGGCCTATTCTGTGTCTAACCATAAGACCCTTCTTATCTCAACCAGAGGTTCAGGCCCGCATTATGTCAGGAGACTGATTCAGGAGGTCCTTGACAGCAAACAGGGCCTGGCTCTGTTAGTCCGCTGCGTTGTTCACTTTTGTGTTTATTAGGGACAGGGCTTTTTAGCTGAAGGTGATTAGCAAGAGCAGATGGCATTTCAATCCCCTTCCAGCCTAGACCTGACCCTCCAATGACCTAGAACACAACCCACTTTGCCGTGTAATAGATTGCAAATGCGCCGAAGGCTAAAGCTCACCACAGAACTGACATCTAGGTAAACTAAACAAGCAGAGACCAGCCTGTGGGCCTCTCAGCCATGCACAAGGCCAGAAACTGCACAAAACAAGTGGCGAGCCCTGTAAGCTGGACCCTAAGCTGTGCTCCTATATCTCCCCAGTACTCTGGAGCCTCACTACCCAGTGGGAAACCGTTGCCCAGAGAGTGAGCGGCAGGATCCAGAGGCTGCGCAGAGCTTCTGCAGAGAGGTCCGTGGTCATTTCTTTTACCTCCCAGAGAGGCTGTCAGATACCATGTGTGAAAGGTGGGACAAGATTTCAGCACCACAGAAGCGTCCTAGTTCAAGGTATCCTCTTCCACATGCTCTGAAGTGACGATTGAGTAAGCAACTACTGAACAGCAGTGACATGCATGTCCGGACATTAGAGGTGACCACTTAAGGTTAAAAATCTTTCTCCCAAAGTGGAGTCCACTGGCATGCCAAATAAATGCAATAATATATATAAAAACAACTCATATGGCATCTGGCAAAATCTAAGTTCCTGCTCATCTATTGTTCCTTCTTTCCTTTCTTCCCCATGCCAATTTTTGGCAGCAGCTCTTAATGAAGGAATGAATGGAAGGCAAGAGGGAGAGAGGTGCCCAGTGATTCTACATACAGCTCTGCCTGGAATCCTAGTATGTTCGAGCTGCAGGAAATCAACCCCCTCATTTCACAAATGAGGGTACTGATGCCCAGTATTAACTTCCCCAAAGGTCCCATAGCACTTTGGCAACAGAGTCAAGATTAGAATTCAAGTGCCGTTCATGACTCACCACATCATATTGGCCTCACCTGGTTGTTTTCAGTCTACCTTGTGAGTCTGCAATGCATGGAAAGTGAGATGCACCGAAGCCCTTGGTTTTAGGGTTCTACTAATGTCCTAAATAGTTCCACGTGAGCAACATCTGAGTCAGTGTTGAGTGTGGCTCCCAGGCGTTTGGGCACGGTAGGGTCAATAAGCATGCTAAACCCACCCGCCCCTTTTACAGAGACTGTTTTCCGTAGTAACATATCTCCATTCAATAGTGATTCAATGGCCAATAAGTTAGAATTTCCGGTAGCTTTACATCCCAGCATGGTTAAGAGTTTGTACAAGGTTTCCGAGTATCTCAATTTATTTCAATAATATTAGAGAATTTTCAAAACTAAATTAATTTAATGTCACTTACATATGAAAAAATGCATATATATACATCCTATTTAACGAACTTGGAATTGGGGATCAAGGAATGAACAGTGACCGTCACTCCATCCTGGACCCCAGACCCCTTCCATCTCTAATGCTCTGCGATTGTGTAGTTTAGCCAATTGAGGGACAAGTAACAATCATTTTAAGTATTTTTTGTAGAGACTGGGAAGGTCCCTTGAGACACACTCATCTTGACCTTTGCTCTACAGATGTGGAACAAAATGCCCAGGAGATGATGTGAATCATTCAAAGTCACATGCAGTACATGCCAACACAGGCTCAGGTACACAAACCACTCTCCCCTGTACTCCTAAAAACCAAACTCCCATGCAGCATTTTGTTCTAAATCCACAGAGCATTTCCAGTATTTCAAGCCCAGCTTGAGAAAAAGGACCCATCTGGGGCCATTTGGTTGTGATAAGGAAAAGTCAAAAGTAAAATCTAACCCCAACCACTAACTCATAGTTGGCCAGTAAACAGAATACTATGAATAAATACTTATCAAATTATCACAGTTATGAGTGTGATTTTCAGAAACCAGTCTGGGTGAGAAGTTGGGGGTTATAAGCAAACATGTAACCCTTTAGTAGGTCAGTAATATCAGCAGTCCTCATTTCATGGTAAGCAGGGTTTAGAGGGCCATCTTTTGCCAAGATGACATGGACTAGAAAGGACTATCACACTTTGATTTTGGAGAAACAAGAGAAGGAGTGAAAGAGGGGGAAGAGAGAAAGCAAAATACTGAAAGGGCATATCAGGTGGTAGGTGAGTGAATAACAAAAGGATTAATTTAAATGTTTAAAAATACAGCATTCAAAGAAGATGAGACTCTGGGGTGCAGAAGGACATTACAGACAGACAGCAGCCATGGAATCTTGGGAAGGGTGACCCCAGCAAACCAGGCAAGTGAGGGAGGTGGGTCAGAGGAGCAGGGAAGTTTGCAAGAACTGACCCACCTCATCTGGGTGTGAAACATGGATTTCACTGCCTCATGACTGAAAGATAAAACAGACACCCAAGTAGAAATCATTACCATTGACTCATCCTGCACAGCTAGCAAGGGTGCACAGTATTTCAGGTTATGCAATCAAAGCTTTGGCCATAACAACAACCTCTATCCCAGCCCCTACAGCTGGGCTCACTTGACAAGACGTAGCCTGGTATAGTGGAAAGTTCACTGCATTTAGAATGAGAGGTTCTGGGTTCAAAAGTACACAGCCCTGGACAAGTGACTTCCCTTCCCCAGACCTCTGTGTTCTCATCAACAATCTGGCAATAAGATTCACAAGACAATGCATTTTAACATAGAATACTCCCCTGGCGGTGTGGTTCAGTGGATTGAGTGCCAGCCTGTGACTCAAAGGGTCGCTGGTTCAATTCCCAGTTAGGGCATATGCCTGGGTTGCGGGCCAGGTCCCCAGTAGGGGGTACACAGGAAGCAACCACACATTGATGTTTCTCTCCCTCTCTCTTTTCCTTCCCCTCTCTCTAAAAATAAATAAATAAAATATTTTTTTAAAGTAAAATAAAGTACGGTGCTAAAAAAAAAGATAGAAAGCTATTATTATTCCACTAACAAGTACCTTAGACAAATAGGTGTTGCCTCTTTTGAGGTCTACCTCACGAGAGTTTGAACTGTGTATGGAGACTGGTTAGGTCACACAGGTAGTAAGTAAAAATTGTTGGGGTTAGAACTGGGCCCCTAACATCATGACCAGTGTTCTTTCCACTATGGCAGGCAGCTAGACAGGGACTGAAAAGTTACTTTCTCTTGCACAACAACCAAGAAGCCCAGGTAAAACATGGCTGCTCAAAATTAGTGGGCGCATAGAAACCAGAGAAGATCCTGGGAATGATCTGAAAAATGGGCTCCCAGGTTCCTGTGGCTGTCCATGTAGTGACAAGAGCCCTGGGTTACCATTGCTTAGTGGAGGGGTATCCAGAAAGACCAGCCCTGTATATGGCTGAATTTGATCCTCTCTGCCAACCAGGCTAACCCTGGACAACAGCCCCTCTGGGGAGGATTCCATAAAGTCTAGGCCAGTGACCCCAGGAGGCTTAGGAAGGGAAACACAAATGCTGTGAAAAGATTATCATCTGGATGCAAAATAAACTTCCCTGTCTTGAGTGACTCTCTCAGTTGCTTAAGAGCCTGATGTTATGTAGGCCCTTGCTTCCAGAAATAGGAAGGGAAAGGGAAATCAGAGTTCCTATTATATTGGGTCTTAGGCCTGATTCTTGGCTCAGAACCAGGAACTATTGTCTTTGGTTTCCAGAAAGTTTGTGGGGGAAACCTGCTCAATGCTGATGGCTCAGAGTCAACTTGCATCTGTCATAAGAGCTTGTCTGGAAGAGCAAAAGCAATATTGCTCAGGCCTCATTCCCCCAAATCACCCCAGCCTGAGCCATAGGAACCTGGTGGTTTACCGTATCTTGTTTGCTGACTCTTCTCCTTTTGTACTCCACCCCCAAACTCTATTCTTTACCCTTCTGTCCCCTCTGGGCCTTCTTCGGGGTGGAGTCAGGGTGGTGGAGGTTGAGGGGGGTGCTGTTGATGACTGACCTCTGAGGACCTCATCACCCTGTTTCCTTCAGCTTGGGGTTGGCCAATAGGAGAGAGAGTTGAAGTGTTTAGTCTCCTGGCTCCCTCCCTGCTGCCCATGGTTCCAGCAGCAGCTGGTTTCTCTACAGGCACAGCCAAGCTGATGGAGGAGGTGGGAGAAACGGCCTCACCCAGGGCTGTGGCTCTGACCAACCACAACAGTACGTCTTCCTCTTCCAGGTCTAGAGGTAATAATGGTTTCATGCTACCGCTAGACCCTGGACACCTTGCCATTCTTTGTTAGTTGCTTAAAAACTTCCATAAATTGTGCTTTTATTAAATTCTCTTCAGGTAGACTCTGAGCACACCTTCTGATATCTGCTGAGACCTTGACTAATATATGCTTCTGCCAAGCACCTTCTCTGTTGGTGATGTTTCGTAATGACCTCTAGATAGGTAATTCGAGGCATCAAGTTTTAAAATAGAAGTTAGAGGTTTATCTGACATATCTAGGCAAGCTCAAGAAACACACAAAGACTCAGAAATTATCCATGTGGAATTCTTTGCTATCCCCCTCATTACCTTTCTCCTAGCCACAATTATTCTAAATGAAATTTCTATTTTCTTCGCACTTGAAATCCACGCTAGTTCAGGTTCAACAGTTTACCTTTGGCCTAAGTCAGGTGGAGAAAACACCATAAGGCCTCCCCATCCCCATCACACCACCCCAGTGAAAGACATACTCACTTGCCATTGTTAAATATGACGGTGCAGTTGGGCCAACAGTCGTGGTTCACCAGACCCAGGTTGGGGAAGATGCCCACACCCACTGCCTGCAGGCCTCTCTGATCACTGAGCGTGAAGCCATTGCAGTTAATCTACCCAGAGGAAAAGATAAACGAGTCAGCAAACAGACACAGACTAGGGACAGAACACCATCCTAGCTACTGAAAGTTTTAAAAAATAATCATGAAAGGTTAAAAACCAAGTCTGATCCTGGAAATGCTTAGAGAATGTGGAAATAAAACAGTCTCCTAGTCTCTGTGTGATTCCAAATGACCCTCAAGATTAGTGCCATGGGCAGGCCCCGTATTTGCTAACGTATAACAAGGTAGCTATTTTCTAAAAGAGCCAAAGATGGAAGTGTTGGTTCCAGATGTCTCTTCCTTTCCTGTATCGGGGGTCACATGAGCCTTCCCCAGTATCTGCTTTCTCTCCGTGCACTACTCTGCGTTACTGGGTGTGCCTGTGCACGCGTGTGTCTCCCCTGCCTTCTGCTTTCTTTGTCTACCCACCCTCGACTCCTATAACCGCTCAGAAGATAAAATTGGCATCTATTTCTTATTATTTGTGTCTGCTGAATATTTTATACTCCCAGTTCATAATTTTAAACTCTGATGAGAGCAACATTTATCACCAAATCCAAGGCAAATCAAGTTGGTTACTTATGGCACTCCATTTATTTCCTTTTCCTTAAAAACAAGTGGTTCTTTATAGAAACAGGTTCCAAATATCCGCTATCAGGGTATGAAAATGCATAAGAATAAATATAACCTAAAATACATTAACAACTGCCCAGAAATGCCTGCTTTATCTATAAATAATATAAATAAACATATACTAAACATACTATAATGTACATTTATATGTGCATAGTCATAAGTGTTGCACGTGGCTATTTGTTATTGATATTGGAGGACTGTCACTTCCTCCATTCAGTCCCATGGGCCATTCAGCAAGTAGGTGAAAGTGGGCCTGTCAATACCACTAACAAGCCACGTTACCTTAGTCAAATTTCTTTTTTCTCTGAGCCCCGGTTTCCCCATCTCTGGTTGGACTACATGATTTCTATGATCCTTTCAGCTCTACACTTTGGTGACTATGCCATTCTGTGGCTATAGCTGCCATGCCACCTTAGGGGTACCCAGAACGGTCTATGACACTCATCATCCCAATCCTGTGGAGCCTAACAGCTAAGATTAGTAACTCTGCCACCAGGCAAACTGCTTCTAGCCCTTCCATGGTCACCAGCTCACTGTGGAAGTCATATAAGCCCTCTGGGCCTAGGCTTTTTGTTTATAAAAATAGGAATGTTAAAAGCATAAACTGCACCTTGGATTATAAAGGTTGCATAAAATACATGGTAAGATGTGATGGTCAATTTTATGCATGGTGCCCACACATTTGGTCAAACATTTTTCTCTGTGTTCTGTGAAGGTGTTTTTAGATAGATTAGCATTTAAATCAGTAGATTTTGAGTAAAGCAAATTACCCTGCCCAGTGTATGTGGCCTCATGCAATCAGTTAACAAACTTAATAGAACACAGACTGCCTTCCCGATCATGAAGGAATTCTGCCAGAAGTCAGCCTTTGGACTCAAACTGCAGGTCTTTTTTTTGAGGGGGGAGGGGAGGGGGGATGTCCTGCTTACCAGCTTATCAGCAGATTTTGAATTTAGCAAACCTCCACAATCTCAAGAGCTAATTCATTAAAATAAATCTTCTCCTCCTGATAGATAGATGATAGACAGATAGATGATAGATAGATAGATAGATAGATAGATAGATAGATAGATAGACAGTTCTGTTTCTCTGGAAAACTCTATTACAGAAGCACTGGCACATGATAAGCGCATGATAAGAGATGTTGGTTGTGATCATGCTGTTGTTGTATTACAATAACCCCCCTCTTCAGTTCACCAACACCAGAGGAGGTACTAGGACAGCCAGATGGAAGACATCTACCCCCACGGCCCAAGGCCTGCTGATCCTCAGGACTCCCCTCCCCACCTCCTAGATTCTCATGACCACAAGAGGCCTGGCTTTACTGCTACAAGACAGCACACTCCCAAAGGTCCTTATTTTCCTGCCTTTGGCTTCCATACCCACCACTCCAGGCTCCTCATTATCCTGTCCATCACATCTGGGAAAAGAAAGGACATTTTTTTCTCAAATAGGCAGGAAGGGATGGTATTGGGTCTTTGTTTTCAATGTGGAAAGGAGGAAATACAGGAAGTGCAGATCAACAAGAAAGTAAAATATCATCTAAATCTACCATTCAGAGACAATGGAATGTGCCCTGGCTGGTATGGCTCAGTGAATTGAGTGCCGACCTGAGAATGGAAAGGTCACAGGTTCAATTCCCAGTCAGGGCACATGCCTGGGTTGTCGGCCGGGTCTCCATTTGGAGGTGTATGAGAGGCAACCAATCAATGTATCTCTCGCACAGCAATGTTTCTCTCCCTCTCTTTCTCCTTCCCTTCTCTCTAAAAATAAATAAATAAATTTTTTTAAAGAGATAATGGAATGTTTGTGTTGGGATGCCAAATTCAGATAGGGCAGGAATGACCTCATAGTAAGCAAGACCAGAAAGAGGACTAGAGGACAGTTGTTCATTTTAGGGCTCTGTCTCCCTGCAGCTCTTGGCCCCTCCTCCCTACTCTGGCCTGGCAGTATCTGAATACTTCTTCCTTGGACAATCCCAGCTGTCACCCACCCCCACCCCCACTTCATGAGAAATCATACCACGCCAAAGATGTGCGAGATGTACTGCATGCTGAACTGCTGGCTCTGCGGCAGCCAGTACTGCAAGAAAGTGTCCATGTCCACTCTCAGCTGCTTCTGCTCCTCTTCCCCGAAGTTCGCCACATGGTTCTGCAAGTCGTCCACGGAGACCAGGCAGCCCTCTGTGAGCCCAGTGCCCTCTCTCTCCACCCGCCACATGATGCGCGCAGCCAGCCTGTGGAGAGGGGCAGGGTTACAGAGACTCCACTGCATTCATTCATTCAACAAACACTTACTGACCGCCTAATACAAGCCGCAGTATCGGGCAATATATAGCTCTGAACTAGACAGAATTTTTTCTATCATGAAGTTTGTTATAGTGGGGGAGACAAAAACTTATTAAAGATCACTTAAACTAGGGTTAAATACTACGCAGAAAATAGAATAGGGTGGCATGATAGAAAGTGGCAGGAGGTGGAGGAGGAGCCAAGGGAATCAGGGGAGGCGGTATAGGGGAAAAGATGAAGATGGAATGAACAGGAGCCAGTTCTGTACCAGCAGGGAAAGAGCAGCGAGTATATGAAAGAGAAACAGCAAGAAGACCAAGGAAGCTGGAACATGAGTGAGGAGTGGAAAGCAAATAAAGGTGAAGAGATGGGCAGAACCCAGGCCACCTGGGGTCTAGGAGACCACAAAAAGGTCTGGGGACACCGTGAGGTATGGCAGCCTGGGTCTCTCCTGGTAGTATGACTGAGATGAGCACTGGAGGAGTCTGATGGCCTGGGTTCAAGTTTGTTTCCACGCCTTACTGTGTGACCTCCCTGAACCTATCTAATGACCAGTAAAAC
This sequence comes from Macrotus californicus, assembly GCA_007922815.1. NCBI lineage: Eukaryota > Metazoa > Chordata > Mammalia > Chiroptera > Phyllostomidae > Macrotus > Macrotus californicus. The sequence continues at coordinate 1,657 of VMDR010005084.1, read as the reverse complement.
AAGGGTAATAACTATTCCCTGCCATGCTAACTTCCAGAGGTATTTGGAAGCCAAAGGGAGGTAATGGATGTCCACATCATGTGTGAACTTATTTATATTCTTAATGATTAGATAAAGAGAAGGTGAAGAAGACATCTAGGTGAGGAAGCAGTATAAGCAAAGGCCTGGATGCAGCCCCCGAGCATGGCATAAACTGGAAGCAGGGAGGGATCAGGCCTGGCTGGAGCTAAGGGCTCAGGAGAGCACAGGGCTGAGTGTGAGACAGAGGGGTACATTTGATCCTGAAGGCAGAGAGGGCCCCCCTGTTGACAATTAAACAACCCATACCCACAAGATGAAGCCTGTAACCAAGGGACACTTTGGCAACTCTCTACCATTCACTGACAACAGGCTAGCCAGTCACCAGGGAGGGCTGATGGCCTAGGGCAGACCCTGCCTCTGAAGAGAAACCCCCTTGACAAAACATGGCCCTTTTTTCTTCTTGTCTGGGTCACAGGGTTATTTCTACAGAGTTGCCCTGCTGGGCACCCCAGGTGCCCAAGAGCCAAGATGTCCCCACATGGAGCCCAGGACAGAACTGGGGAAAATAAGATTCAGTTTGGGGTGTTTGCTACCTCCAAATATTAGGAAGAATGTCACAAAGCTCAGAGAATAGAGACTAATAGGTGACAGATTTCAACCCAGTATCAGAAGAAATTACCAACTGGGACTGTGCAGCTGGAGGGAGTGACCTCCTCATCACAGGAGGTAACATTTGCTTCTGGCCTTAAAGACTAAGTAAGATATCAAAAACATACCTGCACCTCCATGTTGCTGCAACATTATTCACAGTATGCAATGCATGGAAATAACCTAAGGGCCATCAGCAGATGAATGGAAAAAGATGTGACATTTTATAAATTCAATCATGAAAAAGAAGGAAATTCTGCCACTTGGGACAACATGGATAGAACTTGAGGGCATTATGCTAAGTGAAACAAGCCAGAGAGAGAAAGATAAATACTGCATAGCATCACTTATATGTGAAATTTTTTTAAGTCAAACTTATAGAATCAAAGAACAGGAAAGTGTTTGCCAGGGACAGGTGGTGGGGGAAAATAGGAAGAAGTTGGTAAAAGGGTACAAACTTTCAGTTATCAGATGAATAAGCTCTAAGAATCTAATGTAAAACATGATGACTATATTGATAACACAATATTGTTTAACTGAAATTTGCTAAAAGAGAAATTAAATGATAGCTTTGCTGGATAGAGTAATTTTGGATGTAGGTCCTTGCCTATCATGACTTGGAATACTTCTTGCCAGCCCCTTCTTGCCTGCAAGGTTTCTTTTGAGAAATCAGCTGACAGTCTGATGGGCACTCCTTTGTAGGTTACTGTCTCCTTTTCTCTTGCTGCTTTTAAGATTCTCTCCTTATCTTTCATCTTGGGTAGTGTAATTATGATGTGCCTTGGTGTGTTAGAATGGAAGGGAAGATAAAGTGCTTCCCAGATAAGGTCAAGTTCAAGGAGTTCATCATCACCAAGCCCTTATTATATGAAATGTTAAAGGGACTTATCTAAGAAAAAGAAGATCAAAAATAGGAACAGTAAAATGACAACAAACTCACAGTTATTAACAACTGAACCTAAAACAAAAACAAAAACAAACAAAGCAA
>VMDR010005083.1:0-54395 GCA_007922815.1 Macrotus californicus | reverse complement strand
ATACAGATAACCAGTTTTTAGAATACAAACCTGGGGCAATAATCACATGGTCACTACAGAAAGACATAAACAGTGGAATGCTTGAGGTTATGACCTCAATATTTTAGAAAAATTTTTCATGTCATTTAAAAAATATTTTAAAGGATTTTGGGGTTAGTAACAAAGTAAACAGAAATGTGTGTCTATGCATCTACCCTTAGCCTCTAGTGTTGCAAAATAAAAATTATAAGTGCTTCCTTCACCCTGCTATTCGCTTTACTTCTGGGGGAGAGCTGCAACCTTTCCCTCGCTTCACAGATGCATGACCCGAGGTGGGAGGTTAAGTGACTTGCTCGGTTCGATGGCATGCCAACACCTAGTGCAGGGCTAGACACAAGAGCTGTGGGCCCGCATCTGGTCTGCAAGCCCATCACTACAGCGGTCCCTCGCCACGTGACACCACTTCTCTAAAAGCTTGTCTTTTGAGAGGAAATTCTGGTTTAAAAAAACAGAGTTCTATTATCCAACAATGAGATTCTCCTTGCCAGTTCTTTTCAGAGTAATTATGAGCCTAAAATTTGCCACAGGATCTCTGAATTTTCCGAGAATGTTCACTGAAAGAATGAACACAAAGCCCGTAAAAATTAAATCTCCCAGTGCAATTTCTATTGCTCTTGGCCAGCAGCCACAAAAGTTTTTAGGTGATAGGTAGTCTAGAACGACTCTGAAACAATTCATTTCAGTTATTCTAAACAAAACAAATCCAGGGGATGATTATGTGCAGATCCAGTGACTCTTTTCTTCCTTTTAAGATAAAACCCAGGTCCTGATAGGTCTTGAAGTTTAAAGAGGCCATTGGTGAGCAAGGGGTACATTGGAAGAACACAGGCTATGGAGTCATTTAGCCTGAGTTTGAGGCCCAGTCAGCACTTAGAGTATTACCAATGAACATTCACGCTCTCCCCTTCCTCCCATGACCAGGAAGAACCATGGCCTTGAGGAACTCAACAAGTAGAGTGCGGAAGTGAAGTCACACAGAAATACTCAATGGTCTTTCATTTCTACAACTACTATCCATAGTAGTCACACATTCAGCTTTCTAACACCACTGAGTTAGTAGGAGAGTTGGAAGTGGTGGCAGTCTTAGCACTGCCCCATCTTCTGTCAGCACCTTCCATAACTACATCTGAAAAAGTGCTGACAGTTAATCAGAACGTATCGCTAAACACCTTGTAGCAAGAATGTCCTGCCGAGAAAACCTCTCACATCTTCCCGGCCTCATTTTTTTATGCAGTTTCTTCCTCACCTACTAGTGTGGAGACTTCATTGTGTACCTTGAGGAACTGAAAGTGATGGAGACACAAAAAAAGACCTTGCCGCTTCCCAGGGAAGGCACGTGCATATGTGAATCTGGCACAAGACAGTGATACATGCTATAAGAAGAGGGACAGTTTACCATCTGAAGAAGGGGTGGGGGAAGAAAGCCAGTTCCCAATCCCTTGAGAGGTGGTTTATTTTTCAGTGAGTATGGATGCTGGAGTCACCCAGCTCGGGTTCCAAGACTGGTTCTACAAATCTCAGGTTGTTTGACCTTGAGCAAGGCCCTCAGCCACATTGTGCTTCAGTTTCCTCAACTGTAAAATGGGGATAATACTGATGATGACTCCTAATCCACATGGACTTTTAGAGGATCATATGAATTAATACCCACAGAGCTGACTCCGTAAGGGTTAGCCATCCTCTTGAGGACTGAATTGGCACAGCACGGTGCCATCATCACGGTGGTCATGGTTAAAAGAATCTGTCATGGACGGCACGCGGTGTGACAGATGCCAGCTCAGGAAACTTATGCTCCTAATTTTATTTTATTGAATCTTCCCAGCAAGTAGATAGTATTATCCTAATTTTTAAGGGATTGCTTATAAAAGTTCAATAACTTGTTTGAGATCATGCAGGCAGTGAATGGCAGAGAGGGGATTCAATCCCATGGCCGTCTAGCTCCCAAGTCCATGCTCCTCCTATCCCTCCACACTGCCTTTTACCACTTCTTCAGATTTGCACATAAAAAGAATGTATTTCAATCGAGTGTGTGTACATTTGGCTTTGTCATCAAGCTGTACTCCATTTATACCTGTTCCCCATTTTTTAACTGTTCCGTTCAAGAGGGCTGCTACATATCTTAAAGGTGAAATTGTGCAGGTTAATTAAAGTATAGAGCACCAGGTGACTTGCTAGAAAGTAATTAGCAAAATCCCCGAATTAGGGTGCCCCTCACACTATAAAAGAAAACAGCTGATTGATGTTAGATGTTTCATCTTGGTAAGGGGGATCAGCTGCTCTGGCTAAGCTGGGTCTCTGCTGTGAAATGTATACAGATCCAAGTGCATGTCCATTTATTCGTAGTGGCTCACTATCTCCTTTAACAATGGAAAACATTTGCTGAGTGATAATTACATGACCTGCACTGTGCTAGGTGTTTTATATAAGGTAGCTTCCCTAAGTCACGTGTGGCCCAATGAGGTAAGCACTGTCATTATCACCATTTTACAAACACTCTCACCGAAGCACAAAAGGGAGGAGTACCTTGCCCAACCTTCCTAGGGTATCTGTGGAATGCCTCAATGGAGCTGGGATCCACATGTAGGCAATCTGCTTTCCGAGCTGTAATTGCCGTGATATACGTTGTTCCTTCCTATTACTCTGAACCAAAGCAAAATATTTTACATCAAACAAGCAAACTGCTGTCCTTGACAGCAGAAATGTAAAGCAAATCCTAGTTCCTAGACTGCTAGTATAGTTAACCCTTGAACAACCTAACTTTGAACGGCAGGGGCCCACTAATACGTGGCTTTTGTTCAATAAGTATTGTAGATGCATTTTCTCTTCATTCTCATTTTCTTAATAACACTTTTCTTTTCTCTAGCTTTATTGTAATAGTACAGTAAACAATATACACAACATAAAGATGTGTTAATTGACTATATTATCAGTAAGGTTTCTAGTCAACAGTTCGCTATGAGTAGTTAGGTTTTGGGGGTGTCAAAAATTACACATGGAGTTTTGACGGTGCAGGGGGTTGGCACCGCTAACTCCTGCGCAGTTCAAGGGTAAACTGGAATTCTTCCTTGATGCTTTAGCTGGGGTAAGTATACCTTTTTCCTTTCCTTTAGTTGTGCAAACATATGCAAGCAAAGCCTGTGAATATTATAATTTATGTGGCAATAGAGCTAGAAATCGGTTTGTTTTTTGGGGGCTGGGTATGTAGCCAACGGAAAGTAATTGCATAAAGCCTCTTAATCCTGTGTATATTTTACCTGTGCTGTAAATCTCCTTCACTAAATCTGTCCTTGGTTCTACACAAACATGTAGAATAAGGAGCCATAAAAAAGTTAAATAAAAACTTTAGCCTAATGATATATTGATTGTGCATACATATCTTTATTTTTGCATATTCTTGTGTTGTCATAAAAAGGCCTGTGAAAAGCTGAGTTTAAATAATTATTCACATGTAACATTACCATTAATTTAATTGCCTATTATGAAAATTATTGCCATCTTTAGAATTACTTTGCTAAGTGAAGTAATTAGAACTGATATTTTATTTTCTATTTCAGTTCCAAACATTGATTTTATGTGCTAATTAGATTATAAAAATTGGGATATAAATTTCTTAAAGCAAAATAAATGGCTAGTCAAGCTTTATGTTTGACAGTATATAGTACTTGGTGTTTCTCAAGGAATTTTGCTCTTGAAAAGATACTGCTGATTATTATATGTCAGCACTGGAAACCCCTCAGTTTTACAGGCTAAAGTATCTGATATTCCAAGAACAAAGAGGTGTGGGCCTTGGACCAGTAAATCACACCTTCAAATTACTAAGAAAGCCATTGTTTCTTAGAACTTCAAGGGAAAAGCAGGAAAGAGAGAGGTACCACTTCACTGAAGTCAAAGGTGTTGCTGGCATTGGAGTCAACAAAACATACTTTCTCTATCCCTGACAGTTATCTGGCTAGGTAATTATTGTTACCATTCCTACAGATAATGAAAGAAACTCAGACCAGGAATGCGATCTGTACACTCTCCAACAGCTGGTAAGTGGCAGCGTTGGGAATCAAACACAGGTCCGCTGGTTCAAAGGCCACGTTTTCTTCATTCCTTTGACCCCACCAGGTGCAAACAGTCTAAGTGAATATGTTTTAACACAGGATTGAGCTTCCTGATGCTTTTGCCCTTTGGCTCAAGTGTCTTGATAATGCTTCAAATCAAAGTAAGTAACCTAACCTGGTTTTACACTAACCACGGTGAATTGTAGAGAAAATGTATGAAAACACAAAAGATGCAGTAGAAACAAAGCCACAAATAATAGTTTCATATATATAAATGGAGTTAGTGGGTTGAAAGGAAAGGGAGAACCACTCAGTGTGGCAAAATAGTAATCCTAATTCCAGATAAGGTAATAATAACCTGGGAGATTTGAGTAAATCCCCCATCACTATGACCTTCAAATAGCTTATCTGTAGAAAGAAAGAGAGGTTATGCTTTTTAGGGAACAACTTCTCCTTTGCTACAGAAACGGCTGACAAGATCGATTCCGCCTCTGAGAGTGACAGGCAGTGGGCGTCTGGCGGGCTGAGGTTCATCCTGCCCCTTTCACTGCTCTAGGAACACAGCAGGCATGCACTAAATAATGTCACCCAGCTTTGTCCCCATGATCCTAGTAGAGAGACAAAAATAACATTGTTATGATAAAAACCCAAACAACTAAAATTGTCAGATTCCTGAGAGGCATCTGCCATACATCAACAAACTCCTGGGGCTGTACTGGAAGTCAGTTCTCTTTGCAACTATGCTTTCTGAGCCCTCTCCACCCCACCCCCAGCATCCTCATTTTATTATTGTAAGGACTATGACTGACAATTGTGTCAAGACGCTGAACATTTTTATTTTCTGCGTGGCATATTCAGCATCCCTGGGTTTTGATACTAACTCCATCATTGTTTAGCTGTACTCTTTGAAATTCATCTAAACTTCGCTGGCCTTTGAGTCCTCATTGGCTTGGCATTTCTTATGTCCTTAATGGTCCAAATTCAGGGCAACTTAGTTTAAGATGAAGGTTTATGGAGGGAATAGCTAACAAACTGAGTTGTGCTGGTAACCGTCTCTGTTACAGGACATGGGTTCAAATGAGACTTATGTAGAAAGGATATCCTTATTGTTTCAGGGTGATATGTGTCCCACCAGAATTAACACTAATCCCCAGTAACTCAGAGTGGGACTGTATTTGGAGACAGACCTTTAAAGAGGTACTTAGGTTACAATGCGACTGTTAGCATAGTCCCTAAACCATATGACTGGTGAGTGTTCTACTAAGAAGACATTAGGACACAGACAGGGAGAGGAATCAGTGCACACACAGAGATACAACCATATGAACACAGCCAGCGAAAAGGCCCCCATCTGAAAGCCTAGGAGGAATGCCTCCGAGGAAACCAAACGTGCCAATGACTTGATCCCGGATTTCTAGCTTCCAGGACCAGGAGCAAATATATTTCTACTGGTGAAGTCACTCAGTCTGTGATCCTTTGTTATAGAAGCCCTAGCAAACAAACATAGTCATTATAGCAATTAACAGCCTCCTTGGATAGGATAAACCATTCTTATGATGAATTTGTCATGCTACCGTAGAGAATGCATGTGCTTTAAACAATTTCACTCTCAAAGTTAGGAACTTATTCTTTAGACTATAAACAAACACTCTAATATGTGCTGCGTTCAAATGTTTAAACATGTCTTATTACTTCAAGTAATAAGCTTGAATCAGATTTTCAAGAAGTCTGGATTTTAATATTAGCTAATAATAGTAGTTTTGCAGAATATTTAAAGGGCATGAGAGAAGGAAAAACTAAATTACACAGATTTATTGCATTTTTATTTGCTTTAATTAAATTTCTAAATTTAATAATTTGGTTAAGAAAAACATGGCAATTTGTCATCACGGGCATGGGATTTAATGATGTGAAGCAGCCAAGTTCTGCACAAAGTGAGAGCAACATGCTCTTCTCTAAGGACACCAATAAATGTTCAAAGATGTGAGAGGACCATAAAAACATGACAGAGCTTACTGATGAGAAAGGGATCCTTCTGGGGAAAAACGCACACGCATGGACTATCACTGCATTCCAGCTTATCAACCCAGAGAAAACGACATGAGCAGCCACAGCCTGAGAAAGCCTAGATTCACATACAAGAAACCCGGACAATCAGCACAACAGTGCGGCTTTCATTCTAAGAGATTAAATCTAATTGCACAGTTACCGATCAATTCTTTTCATTCTTACAGCATTCCAGCAATGGTAATACAATGGGTATCGGGTCCTGTTTCACTCGTTAGAACACTCAGGTATAACGGATTTGCGGAAGCACAAGATCTGTTAAGTGGCGAGTGTTGCCAACAAGATGAGAACCCAAGAATTCTGTTTTACATTAGCTCAGTATTCCTTCTTTCCAAGAGAAGGTGTTATGACACACACATGCTTCTTTAAAATACAAGGTCACTCCCCCTTCCTATATGATCCTGCTGTGGTTATATGCAGGGAAAAAAATCAAAGTCACTAATATAATATAAATTCTTGAAAATTTAACACGCTATCTTCTTTCTCTCTCTTCTCTCAAGCCTCTTTAACAACAGAGAAACCTGAAGTTGTATATTTTTTAAAAAATGAATATGCCAGAAGAAAGAACCTCCTAGAAATAATGAAAAGTTTCTGGAACTTTTTCTCTTTTGATCTTTAAAAAGAACACAAGGTTAAGTCACTAAGGAAAAAGTTCTATGAAATAGGTCCCCTGGGCTATGTGCATCTATGCCCCTGAGCTATTTTTAATAAAGCATATAAACAGGGAGTTTCTTTGGTCTTTGAAGGCCTGGACTCTAGACTTTTGACATTTAAGCATCTTTATATGTGTGAAGAGCAGCTACTGAAAAGTGGGTGGAGCTGTTAGCAACAGAGATGAAGCAGCAATATATTAACCAAACATCCTGATATGCTCCACGGCAGCCGTTAATTCATTTCTACCGAGACAGAGAGCCTTCCGCTTGATACTGATGGGGAAAATAATGAAGAAATCTGGAGGCAGAGTGAAAAAGATAGGCTGTCTTTGACAAGGTGATTCTTCAGTTTGTAATTAGCAGCTTGGGAAGAATAGCTGGTTATTTAAAATACTAATCTCACTTTTTTTAAACACTGCCTTTCACTGATATTTGCCCTTTCTGTCCCATCCTGTAAGTGGACCATACATTTTATAGAAAACAAATTAATTAAGAGGATCTGTATATACTGGCTACAGTGCTAGAAACCTTGGCATGGTCTTTGGTGTGAGATGTGTGGTTTCAGAAGCAAATACAGTGCCCATTTCTGACAAACATCTGGTTATTTTAACTTCCTGGAGTTAGAAGGCCAATCTCCACCCCTCAAAATGTGCTACACATTGTCTTTCCAGAACTTCCCAAAATACATATTATCTGGCCAGCAAATTATTGTTTTTTCAATTATAGCAGCTGACACACACAAAGACTGGCTTTTCACGAAGCAAAGGGCAAGCGTTGGGCATTACATCAGTTCACAACAAAGCAAGCTATTCACAACTATCTGGATTGACTAGCATTTTTTCAATAGCTGAGGTAAATGTCTTTTTGTTTAAATTTTAAAAAGCTACTCTTATCTCCACCACCTTAAAGAATGTTCAAAGAACTCATTTCCCCTCAAAAGTCCTTTCCTCTGGCTAAAGTTCCATGCTCCTCCCCCACCCAAAAAAGCTCACAGTAATTTCAACATTGGGAATCTCAGCCTTCCTCTTTCTTTCTCTGCTTTCTATAATCCACAAGTATTTATTAAGATATAACTTCATGATACATTAAGTTGGATCCTATATAATTTATATACTTAAATTGTTTTTATTTGCAAAAATAGCTCTGGATATCTCTTAACAAAATGTGGAAAAAGAAAAGAGAAGATATAATACCTGCCCTCAAAGTTCTTTACAATCTCAATGATGAAGCCAAGAAAGCGGTCAAGAATGACCATAATAATGGGCCCTAATCAGCATAGCTCGAGTGACATAAAAGAAAAGGCAGCAAGACTTCAGAGACGGTAATACGTCCCAGTGCTGTAGTAGACAGGGATTTCTCTGTGAGAGAATGATGTTAACCTGGATCTTAAAAGTATATTTGGACAAAAGAGAAGACATTCTAGCCCCTAAGCATTCCATTTCTCCTATCTACTACACTCCTATTTTCTCCCTATCTCAGTAGCCAGCTCGCACCCTTAGGGGCACCACTATTTCTAGACTTCTCAAGGAGCATTGCAAAATTGTTTTATTTAGATACTATCCCATGTCACTAACTGTCAGTTCCTTTAACCAATATCCACTTCTGAATGAAATTACTAAGACCGTTGAATCAAATCTACCTCTTGTTACTTCCTACAACCACATTCATTTATCCCATAAAGAACCATTTATTAGAGTCTATATATAGCTGTAAAAATGTCTACACATAACATGAGAAATGACCAACTTAGTCAGACCTAGCACTTATATCTGACTTATCACTCTGGAAATGAGCGGTAGTCTCAGTTTTTCTTCTGTATCCTCACCCCTGAAGGCTATGACTTACTCCCCCCCCCGTAATAATAACTCCTTCAGGCAGTGCTTCTAAGAGGAGTGGGGAGATGGCTCCCTTTCTCAGAGTCATACAGCAGATGTTGCTGTGGGAAGAGAATTATGTAATTTAATAGAGATGCTCAGGTGATCTTGATATTGTTATGCTCCTCATCCTTAGATATCCACCACCGAAAATCATCGCGCTACCATATATGTGTCTTCTCGAAATCAAGCTCAATGAGTACCATGCTAACTTTCCTAATAACCTATAATCAATCTGTCATCTGAGAATTTATCTAAATAATTTTAAACTTATCAATATTTCACAATACAGTGTCCTTTAAAATTTAACAACTATTAGGTAGCACAGCACCAACCACACATAATCATGAGCTACCTCTCTCTCTTTACCTAGGTGTCTCTCTACTCACACTCTGAACATCTTGAGGTTAAGGACTGTTGGTGTGTGTTTTCATTTTTGCCTTTGCATTTCCAGCACCCGAGACAGGCCTGGAACTTGGCATTATTTAGGACAATTAAATTATCATTTTTGCCATTGAAACATGGCCAGATCTTGGCAATTTCATTGGATTCAACCCAATCACTGGAAGCAACGAGAGATGAACGAAACAATAAAAGATGAGCCTAAACATTCTTTAGGGCTTCAGGGAAAGGGAACGGAGAAGGAAAGAAAACTCATATTTACTGAGCATTTGATGGAATAGGTCTAGGTTGGGACCCTCCATTATAGCTAGTATCATAGATGATCTTATGAAGATGATGCATGGACCACATCATGACAAATGCTGCCCTTTGGAACACAAATGGAGTAGAATGTGCTTCTGGTCAATCAGGAGGAAACAGGAGACAAACCTGCCTCCCACCTCCTCTTTTCCATATAGATTATGCTCACCCCACCCAGAATCAGCTGTGGCGTGAGACCCAAAGAGCCCCAGACAGTTTGTATGGCTGCCCTCACCTGGCTTTATGATATTAACACTATTTTCAAAGGTATTTTGTCCTTTGAAAAGCCCTAGCAGCTTTGTGACTGTCACTCAGCAATGCCTCCCCTACTCCATCCCAGGCTGCACTGAGCATGCATAGGGTGGAATCATTTAGTTCCTGCATCTCCGAGTGGGCTCTTTCAGGAAAAATTTTCTCTAATGTGCTCTGAGACAAAAGCACCCACAGGTCATTGTGTGCTTTGTTCAGGCGGCCTCAAAGTCTGAAAACCCAAGGGACTTTTGGACAGATTTCACCATGGTCTGATTAATCAGGGCCCACACTTGACAGGCTAGCGGGAGGCCATCGGGTGCTTCCCACAGGATGGTGCGGCAACTCGTGTCAGAGCCGTGAGAGACAGGTGATCTCCAAATCTAGCTGGGGGGCAGTGACCCTGTAAAGTGGGCTGCTGTGTCACCTGATCTAAACTCCTCTGTTTCCATCTTCTCAGGTAAAGGTGAACGTTTATTCAATGAACATCAGAGACTCAAACCCTCCAAGGCAATGCCTCACAGATGCAGGTGTGAGTGATGGGCACGCTGCACCAGTAACTGCGCTTGTTACTTCGAACGAGGTACCACTCACAAGGGACCACACATAACACTTATGTTAGGTCATCAGACACATCACACAGTGTGACGTAGTATCAATATGCTATTCATCATATATATTTGCCTGGATCCCTAGACTTTATGGCTACTCTGTAGAATATTAAAAATATGAATATGTTTAATTTAAATAGATACATGAAAGAAAAACTTTACTAACCGAAAATGACAAATACGATAAACCTGCAAAAAAAAATCACATGGAAAAAGAAAGAAAGAAAAACAGGAAAGAAGAAAAGGAGAAAAAAATAAAAGAAAAAAACCCTGTGCTACCTACCTATGCTCAGAATGGAGGACTACTGCAGAAACCAATAGTGTAAGAAAAACGTAAGGGAGAAAATATAATAAATTCCACCCTTTGAAAATTGTTATTTCTAAAAATTGGGGTGACCCCGCCAAAATCTGACTTCCATTCACCCGTCCCTTCATCCAGGAAACAGTGCCTGAGTGCCAGCTATGTCCAGGTACCACCACAAACAGGATATGACCATATGCAAAAGCCCTACAAAGCCCCCGTGCTCATGGAGCTTAAATTCTACTGACAGAGTCAGACCAGAAATACACCAGTATATAAACTGAATTCATGTAGTCAGGAGCAGTAGTGCCAATGTTTAACAAATTTGGGGGAGGGAGTGCTTAATTTACAGATTTTGCCATGGTGTAAATACTCCCACCCCGGACGATTCGAACTACCAACGTGCGGTCACAATCGGTGTGATGGTGGGGTGTGCACACCTGGCTCTGTGGAGCGGCACCAGCCAGACCCACCTCGTGCCTGGATGTGAGGTAAAGAATCAAAGTGTGTGAAGGAGCCACACACTGCAGGGAATGGTGGGTCTTTCTGGCGGAGGATCGGAGTAAACCTCTGGCTAATGACATTTGAGCAGGTGCTTGAACGGAAAGAAAAGACGTCATGAAATCAGAGTAAAAGATGGAGGCCGTGGGGGAGAAACAGCGAGCACAAAGGCCCTGGTGCAAGAAGTGTCTTGTATGTCCGCGGAACAGAAAGGCCGCTCTAAGAGGAGGGGCGGGCAAGGGCTAAGTCACAGACAGCCTCGTGGGCACCGCGAGGAATTTACACTGTATCAATATATGTATGAGACAGGGGAGTCAATGCAGAGCTGTGAACTGGGCCATGATGTGGCCTGATTTGTATTTTTGAAAACCAATCTGGCTGCTGTGCAGAGGAAACACCGCACGGCAGCAACGGCGCTCTGCAAAGAAGAAAACGAGACGACCCATCAATCAATCAGAGCGGCGCAGGAATCTGGGTCAGAGGAAAAAGTAGCTCCGGATGGAGGGGTGGAGGTGGAGAGGCTGAAAAATGCTCAGGTTGGAATACAATGGACAGGTAGACCTGCCAGAAGTCACTTAGGCATTGGATAAACTGGGGCAAGTGAGGGGTTAGAGGCAATCCCAAGGACTTCTGTTAGTTAGGCTTAGCTACTGCGTGAAAAGTAGGCTTAGCTACTACGTGGCATCATTTGCTGAGATGGAGAACATGGAGGCAAGAGCAGGGGCAGAGGGAAAATCAGGAGTTCGGCTTTGGTCATGTTAGGTGCAGTTACTGACACCCAAGTGGAGATGTCAAGGAGGAAGCAGAAAACACAAAGCTCAGGAGAGAGGTGGAGAATGAAGATACAAATTGATGATCTTGGTGATTAGGCCACTGGAGCGTTGCTTAAGAACCGCTGTCTCAGAGAATCATCACAGAGATTCAGCCTTTGAGAAGGCCCTGGGAAGGAAGCAGCCTCTTAGAGGCAGGCATGCCCTCTGTTAAGCTCCATGTTCCTGAAGCTACAGCTCATAGCGGGGATACTCCATTTCCAGAAAGATCCTGTTCAAATCCATACTTATTACAATCTCAAAGACATTTCTTCCCTATCAGCTGAACGAGAGAACTGGGTGTTCTGATGTTCAGAAGATGGAGCAATGGTTCCCAACCCTGGCTACACATCATAATCACCAGGAAGAAAAATACAGACATCTGGGAACTGCCCAAAGAAATTCTGATGTAATTTTCATGCAGTTATAGGTGGTATGGATTTAGTTTCAAAGGAGTTAAATTGGACAAGGGACAGGAAAGACAGTGATGAACCAAACAACCACAGGCCTCGATAAAATTGAGGCTACTTGCCAAAGTCATCTGGAAAGAGAGAAGGTTGCGGCCTGCAGTAGAATGATTGCATTGTGATTTCCAAGGTGGTTCAGGATGTGACGCGGGGGCAGAGCGAAAGATCGCTCCTGGGGATAAAGGGAGTGAAGTAACTGAAGGCCTCCAGGACACTGGGAAATCCTTGGGAAGTTTGTTCAGGGTGTGAGATTTGACTTTTTTAGATTTTGCATGTAAGGGGGATCATGCAGTATTTGTCTTTGTCTGTCTGCTTTATTCCACAAAGCATAATGTCCTCCAGACTCATCCATCTTGTCACAAATTACAAAATTTTCTTAAAATAGGCTAAGAGGGTAGGTCTTAAGTTTTCTCACACACACACAACAACAAATACATATAATTTTTACCTGCCAATTATACCTCAATAAAGCTGAAAAAAAATTCATTCCAAGTTTCAAATGAGACTTTTAGAATAGTACCTTTAGTAAGCAGGGGGCTGTTCTTATAGAAATTTTTATTTGGATAATATTGTTTAGAAATCATTCCAATATTATAAATCTCCATCCATTTATTTGCCAGCTATCTAGGATGACAAAACACAAAATCGCGTTTAATTTTTTGGATGGGAGTAACTCTTGAAGCCACGAAGGGCAACGTTACAGCAATACTATGCCAACGCCATTACTTCTTGTATCCCCAAACACCCCCACAGCCACCGAGGCCACCCCTCACTTGCACATGGCACTGCAATTTGTATGCTTTCAGTCACGAGGAGTGCAGGCCCGTATTTTTGCTGTCTGGAATACACCCCTTTCCCACTCTCCCTTGCCTAGCGAGCTCCTATTCATCTTAGCTCAGCTAAATCATCACTCCTTCCCCAGACTAGGCCACATTCCTGTATTAAATGGCCCCACCACACCCTGGACCTCTCCTTTGCACTGCTTATCATGGTTGTAATTTTATATTTGTTTCCATAAATAAAGGATGAGCTGGAAGAAGGCTGGGCCATATTTCTCTTTGTACAGCATCACATCGACGGAGCCAGTGTGGAACTTGCTGCACAGGAGACAATGACTTCATAGCTGTGGACCGAATGGATAACAGCTCGGCGGACAGGCTCATGAGCAGCAAAAGCAAAGTGGTGTAACGGCTTCAGGAAAAAGCAGAAGCAAAACCTTTGTAGGTGGCTGCCCGTGTGTGGCTCGATTGTCATTTCAAAACTCAGCTTTGGAGTGAAACAGGCCCAAGTTTAAAACTTGGTACCCATAAAACCATGGAACTTTATACCAGTAATTTAACTTCTTTGGCCCTTAATTTATTTTTATCTGTAAATAGTATTAGTAATAGGTAATTAATATATTACAGTAAAAATAATGATAAAGTCATCTACCCTATAATGATAATTATAAAGTTATAGAACAGTTATCACACAATTAAATGTATAATTATTTATAATAATTATTATTAATAAAGTCTACTCTACATAATTCTTGTGAGGGTTGATTGAGAAATATGCAGTGCTTAACATTCAGGTATTATTAGGTGAATGTTACCTCTTAGTACTTGGTTAGGGCGACTTCAAATGTATCACTTTCCCTGGGTCTAAGAGGATTTCCTTATTTCATAAAAGTCATGCAGTGAAGACTGGCACTGCCTCCTGTCACCTGCTCTGCCTCTGTCTCCCCATCGTCTCCAGTGTGCAGTATGATCCCTGCTGTGACCCAGGCCACATCTGGGTGACTTTTTGACACTTTCCTTTCATTCCACCACACATCACATCCTTTGGGAAAGCTTGTCTGCTTTCTCTTCAAAATACACGCAGGATCTCACTGCCCCTACCACGTCCACAACCACCACCCTGACCCACCTGAAAACGGCATCGGCCTCTGCGAGGGTCTCCTGCCTCTGCCTTGTGCTTTACTTAGAGCAGCTAGAATGGGGCTGTTCAAAAGTAGGCCACATCAGGCCACTGCGCTGCTCAAACCCCTCGCAGACTTCCCACACTCATGGAGTACAGCACAGCGGGCCCCTGCAGCGGGGACAGCGCTTGCAGCCTGCCCCCTCCCTTACATGCGTTCTGGCCCCTCTCCTCTCTCTTTCACGTCTTCCCTCAGAGGAGAAAGTTCCCTGCCATCCTACTTAAAGCTGCAGCCTCAACACTCCGTGCCCCTCTCTGCTTCTGTTTACCCACAGCACTCATCACCCACTATACATTTTGCTTATTTTCTTTATAATTTGTCTTTCCCATGAGAATGGAAGCTCCCTGAGGGTAGGAGTTTTTCTCTGTTCAGTCTAACACTGTGCCTGACAAGTGTGTATGAAGTGCTTAAGAAACCTACCTTGAAAGAACACATAGAAGAGTGAATGGATGAATGGATGAAAGAATGAGGCACCATTGCTCACAGGGCAAGAGCTACCCACACACAATCTGGTATAAGTTATGAGGCACAGACTATAGCACCAAACCTGTGTTGAGAATATGTTGAGCAGAGGCCCAGGAAGAGGAGAGGGTTAGCAAGGCATACCTAGGCACATGCTGCAGGTGGTGTGTTGGTAGTGGCAACACCAGACTCTCCACTTTGGGTGTGTGGCCGAGCACAGAAAGACGAGGGTAGGTGCTCTCTGTGCATATAATGAGAGCTTGTGTCCTCATTCAGAGAGTGGTCTGATCAGGTGGGCCGGCCAGGGATTTACACGGACTGCCTAAAGTCGGGGAGATAGACGTCTACTGCAGAAGACTCTGGCCAGAAATCTCGATGGTTTGGGGGTCAAAATGAGGCAGGTCATATACTAGCCAAATTAATTTCCCAGTCAATTTGAATGAAATTTCCAGAAGAACATATGTTGGGAAACTGGCTTGTGATCCATTGTCCAGATGTTGGCAAAATAAAAGCCAGAAAAGGAATATTTAAAGCCAGCTGCCTGTCTTGTGACTCCACAGCTCTTTGCCAAACAAAGAAGCTTGCCTTGCTAGAAGCTAAAGACGAGGCCAGGCTCTCGCTGGACAGGCCTTGAAAGAAACTTTGGGTCTTATTTAAACAAACTTGGACTCAGCAGAGGACACTGAATTCCCAATTAGGATGCAATTATTCATAAACTCAAGGGAAGTGAACTTCATTTTTAAAAAATCCAAGAGCATTAGTATTGAGACCTTATAAAATCAGCTTGCAAACACGAAGGCTGAATTATGCATTCCTGTCACCAAAAGACATGAAGCAATTGTGGAAGGAACGAACTGGATTATTCCCTAGTGTTCTAAGAGAGAAGACATGTGTACAGTTTTTAATGGTAAAAAGACCTTTACAGACCCTCTGGTCTAGGTTTCCCATATCAATTCCTTTCCTAGACTTCGGAGCACAGTTCTGTCTAAACGGCGACCAGACAGGGCAGATTAAGGCGTTTGCTATGACTGTTCTCATATTTCTCTGACTTGTCAATTCTTTCTTGTGCTCAGTACCACTCACTTCAGGCTCCTTCATTACTTGTTCAGGTACCTCCTCCACCTCGGAGACCTCCGTTTTCTTCTCGATTCTTGCCTGCACACTCACTTGATCTTACCCTTGCACACCAGGTTGGAGTAAGGAACACAATCTCCAGCAGTGTTGGCTGATCCACTCTTAGAAGTCAACTCTGATCAACTCAGAGATAAGAAAGTTCAATAGAAGATAAATGAATTGTCACCCGGCTTATTAATGATGGAACCCATTGGACAGGCCAAGCCTTCAAATTTCTAATAGAATACCTCTTCCAAAACTAGGATAGATAAAATAAGTTAATTTAAACTTTTTTCTAGTTTGTGGACAAGATCGTATATGATTTCTAAACTACTGAGACATTGTAACCATCCAGGAAACACATCCCAAAATCTTAAAAAACAATCAGCAAGGTACAAACAAGACATCCTGAAGGAGCTGCTTTAAATGTCCCAAATTATTAACTCGATCTATTCTAACTACTTTCTATATCATGGCATTACCTTAGCTGAAAAATAAAATAATTCTGGGTAGTTAACATGGCTTGGAATAAAATATTGACAGTGTTTAGCATTTGTACTTAAAATAATTGTTTAGAACCTTCATATGGAATCCAGAATAAAAATTTAATAGTTCATCGACCTTTATAACTTCTAAAATGGTGCATAAGTAAAAACATATTTTATTCACATGAAATCACAATATTTTTGCAGCTTAACATCTTATCTAGCTCAGTGTGATAATAGCTTGGTACTTTACATGAGTGATTATGAGACTATTGGAAACTGCAGCCACTGTCCTAAAGAAAATGTTTATGGCTTGACTGGGATAATTGTATTCTCCTATTAAATATCACTCCTTCAGGGCTAGTTATTGTGTAGTATAAATGTACCATTTTATATGCAAATAAAATGTACTGAGGTTTGAATAAAAAGTTCTGCATATATCAACTGACAAATAATCTTATTATGATTTACATTACCAGACAGAACTTCTTAAAATACGAGATGCTAATATTACACAAAACGAGAGGTAAACCTTTCCTGGAATTGTTGTTTTCAAGATGGTCACATCCAGCTGCAAATATTTTCTTTCCTCCTATCTAGCACAGATTTGGGATGTACACTCTGGGTTTTATTTTGAGTCCAAGATTGTATGGTATTGCGATTACTTATCAAATCTTTTCTTTTTCTTCTGATCTTGACTCATCTCCAACCCTTTGGCTACACACCCACACTCCTGGGAAGTTGGCCTCATCCCAGGCACCGTGCTGCAGGGACACCTGAGAGTCCAGCAACGCGGGGAGCTCCCACAAACGTTGCGCATGGGGTGTAATCACTCAGGTCACATGTCTGCGGTTGCTTTTTTTCCCCCTACTATCTTCTTTGAATTTGATCTTTGAGTAAAAGTACCATAGAAAAAGTCATGATGCGGCTTTTCACATTTGAAGGAGTGATGTGCTTATGTCTCAAAGTCCATTTCAGACCTTTGTCTTTTATTCTCATTAACCACCTCTCTTGGGGCTGTGGAACAACTATGCAAAATATATGTTATGAGTATTTGTGCCTATCAGAGCAGAGTTAACAATGAGAGATAAATACAGGCTATTTAAGCAAGTAACAAAGTAAAGCATTTAACCACCACTTGCCCTGCAGCTTCGCAGTCCTTGCCTGGAGCCGTCAGAGGCACGTGGGAGAGTTCAAGGGCATCAATGTTGAAGACTGAACTCTGATTTTCTGGCCAATGCATCTAACTCCCCAGAGTTAAGGGATCACACAGCTGAACCGGAACTAAAGGACAGGATGTAAGTGATGATATCTTAAGGCTATACTACCTAAGTATGACATTATTGCACATTTGGGAATTTTATTACTTAAGCTGAAATTTGGAGGAAGCACTACCGCCCACAAACAAGAAAGTTGTCCATCCAGGAATCAAAACTAAATGTTTATGCTTCTTGAGAAATACCCAAATTTTTATGATTGACATTGGAGTCTATTATATTTTTTTAATTAGAATACAGAGATAATAGGGGCATTATAACAGCAAGGTGGGGGTGCCTTTTAGCTGTTTTCCAGGGAACTCGGGGAGCCATGTTCATTGTCCCTACGCCTTCTCATACCGTTCAAACACGACTGGTAGACTGCTGAAAAATGCCAAGGAACTGAGATTCTTGATTGACTTGGAAAGCAAGACTTAGGTCAACGGCATCATGAGATAAATGTGTGACTATCTAGAGGCAGATATATTTATTTGATTGGCGTCAGCCATCTGGCTAGATTGTAATTTCCACAATGTCAAGCCCCATGTCTGTTTTGCAATCACATTCAGCAATGTTGGTGGGATGGATGGACAAAACTTAATCAATGCGTGTCTCTCCCACCCTAGGTATTGTCCTATTTCTTGTCTGTTCTTTCAAAACTACAGTCACCCAACATTTATTCCTATCAGTTGGGTGATACACATGTCTATATACACATAGAAAGATTAGTAGAAAGTATATTTTTTCTTATAGCCTTTAAAATAGAATAAATTTTTATGTGCCCGTAATCACTTAGATGTTCTGCTTGAAAGCAAAGAAATGAGCTAAATCTGTCCTTAAAATGAGACTAGTTCCCATAATACAAAATTAAACAAATTTAATTAACATCTTAATGTTAAGAAGACATAGCTAACATCAACCTCAAAATAATGACGTTACATAAATGCCCTCACGGTTAGAGACAGCACAAATGGGCTGGCATGGAGCTTGTACTCGGTATTTGTGACAAAGGGAACGGGGTCACTGGAAAGGGCTGCGTTTCAAAATGATCTCTTTAACAATCTCTGTGATTTCAATCTTTCCCTGCTAATTCCACTCTCCTAAATGAAGTCAGGGTACCTATCTGAAATGCAGATCTGCTCATGTTGCTATCTTGCTTTAATCACTTCAGTGGCTTCCATCACTCTCTGAGTAACTTATCTTGGCCACTTGCTTGGCAAAAAAAGTCTGACCTGTGTCCTTCCCACAGATTCAACACCATTTCCCTCCACACTTTGCCTTAGGCTCTAAGTTACACTAAAGAGATAGTGGTTATCTCCCTGAACACAGTGCATTAGCTCACACCCCTGTACCTTTGCTTCTCACTTTCCCTTTGTCTGGAATGCTGCTTTCAGCTTTCTGCCCCTTGTTGACACTTTTTCCCTTTAGTGCTTATCAAGTTTCCTCTAGAAGATGTTTGGTTACTGACTCTCTGTGTAAGCCCGAGCATATCACAGTATTTACTATGTTACATTGAAATTAAGCAGTTACATGTCTATATCCTACTCTAGACTCCAAATATCCAAATATAGTTATTTACTATAAGTAAATAACTTGATGTTGGGAACTCAGGTGGAAAAAATATCCAAGCATGAGTTAGCTCTATATGCTAACATTTGCAAAAAAATCATCTCTTGTAAGCTGCAAGAGAGGTCTGTGCTGGGGTATCTCAGTTATGTTTCATGGTAACGGAACTTGATATTACTTACCTATCTGGAGTGCTTCTAAAGCTCTTTATTTTCTTTTGAATGTAAGAGCTCAAGCAAGTTTTATGAATTCAAAAATCATTATAAAATCATTTCTCTATTTCAAGCTAGTATGCCAACACATTGCCTAGAGAAGCTTTCTTATAATTGTTATAAACTCAGAAAAAACGTCATAGAAATGCTGGCATCCCCTCAACAAGAACAGTTCTAGCGGGTGGTATTATCAGTAGATATTGAAGCCCCCAGTCTCCTATTTCCAGACAGTACAGTGACTTAAACGGTACTCTCCAAAGCCCAAAGCAGGCAATCGTTTTTGGTCCTTTGTGAATTTTTCACATCTTAGACCTGCCCCCTTCAATTTTCCTGTGTGCGCCCTATCCACAGATCTGTCTCACCCTATGTCACTATTCCTCACAATTTCTTCTGGGGTTAGTTTCTGTTACTGCACCAAAATCTTATGCATAATTATGTGAAGTTGCTATGGAGATTTTGCATGATGTGATATGAGGAAAATCTATTGTGTTTAAGATAATTCTTCATATTAATGAGTCGGGAATCTCATTTGCCCCTTATTTTCGCTAGTATTATACCCGAATACATACATTTAAATATCTATATGCAAAAGCTATCTTTATTAGTAACATGACTCAAAAAGTGTTAAATTTACCAAGAAGATGAAGCATTTCCATGTAGCCAGGTCAACTCCTCATGATTTAGAAAGAACTTCTGATATGGTACTTTTTGAATACCAGCTGAACTCTTGCCTGCATCCTTTAGAAAGTGACCCCAAATGAGTTCTATATATATTTGGGTTATTTCAAAATAGAAAATGTAATTTTGGAGAATGTGTTAAACCACTGTGCAGAATTAAGGGCAATAGAACAACCTAATTAAAAATCATTTATTTGTCCTTCTACTTAGCACAAACTATTTGGAAGTGGGACCTATGGGTAAAATTGATTACTAGACATTAGTCAAAGGCAATTCAGACTAACAACTTTGAGCGAAACAACAGAAGACAAACTTCACACCATACAACTGGGTCATAATTTTCTATCTTTTTTGCCTGATGTCTCCACTATCAGGTTAGGGTGGGGGAATTCCTGATATATGGCATTGATTATCATTGGACAACTCACTCAGATCTCTCTCTTGGTCCCCTGATCGGCAAAGCTGACTTTAGGATCACAATTGATTTCTGGAGAGAAACATTTCTAAGGGGAAGGGAATGCTGATGAATCTAGCTGCTGGCCATCAAGAGAGTGACATCCAGAGGTTAAATACAGACATTAGAGGAGTGAAATTTCCAATTTAAAGCCAACCAATTATGGAAACAATCCCTAAGCAACGTTGTCCAAAACACAACTAAGTTAACAGTTTCCCAAACAACTAATTCTGGAAAGAGAGTAGGATTTTAACCCAGGATGATTTGATATCACGGGGACCCAGAGAGAAATCCAATCGGAACAGAGACAAAAAGAAAGAGAAGAGAGGGCAGGTGAGTAGAGCTGAGGGACCAAGGGCGATGCTGTAGAACAGAGAGATCATAGCTGGTTTCCGTGTTTCTTTAAAAGGCGGAGTTGGTATTAGTCAGGGTGGTGAGTGACCCGTAAAAGACTGAGGGGTAAAGGAGAAAGAACAGAAAAGAATGAGAGGAAGAAAGAGAAGAGAAGAGACCTAATGAAAATGCCTACTCCCGGGCTCAATAAAGTATACAAAGGGAAGCCTTAATAAACAAATGGGCTTAGCAAAGAGGAAGTCTGCCTGTCAGGGCACCCACAGGAAGTTTGGGTAGGCTGACAAAGGGCTCCAGTTCAATGAAGCATCAGGTGAAGCTGAACAGCGGGGGATTCCTTTCACTGTTCTGACGGTGATGCAACGGAGTCTGAGAATTGTCCATACCAGACATGCCAGCAAGTGTCTGACAAGCACCACAGCAGGTGGTGAGTCTTGGGGAATTGTTCTCGATGCTCTAATTGTTAAAAGGGAGAAACGATTATGGAAATAACAAAAGACTGTTCATGGAGGAAACAAAGGAAAAAACTTATATAAGGATGTGGATGAAAAATAAAACAAGTTTCCAAAGGCTGGTGAGTGGCAGATCATGGCAAATCAAAAGAGGGCTGGGCCGAACTGGAACCAGTATGTGACTGTGGGTCCTCTCATTACAGGAAAGATACCAGCTCCGAGAGAGGATGCATAACCCTCTCACACGTAATTAGTGTCAGACGGGAGTATAATGTGGGGAATAAAGAGCTGAATATTTAGAAAAAATCAAAAGAGTTTGGATGTCTCAGTCAATATTCCTTGAGCAGAGCTACAAAAATAGATTCACGGATTTTCTCAGTACACAAAGTCATGTATTTTATGGATTCACAAGATCTCAGAAAGTACCTTTGGACTTTTGATGGCATTTCAGTGGTACAAAAATGAATATTAAGTATACTCTAAATGTATTCATATACAGCTTCTGAACAAATAACGTCATGTGGCCCAGTGCCGTCTTTGTACTTTTGATCATAATGATCTTGTTGAAAGCTAATAAAAAAGCACAGAGATAGACTTAATGAATAAATGGCGTATCCCTGCCACAAGCGAAGGCAAAGCTAACGTACTCCCACAGTAAAATGAACACTGGGTAGCTCAAGGAGTGAACATTGAAGAGACAATTTACTCATCACCCATTAGGAGACTACAGGGCAACCAAACTCTAGAGAACCTACCACTCCTAGAAAAGGCCACAGAAAACCACATTCAAATCACAAGTCTAGCAAACGTTTCAGCAAAACAGCACTATCATATTAAATTCATGTTATTTTTTAAAATTTTATAGCTTTTATAGTTTTCAATTTGTAAATTTATGTTGGTTCTGTAAATGTAAAAGAAGAATAAGCATTGGGGTGTGTGGAAGGAAGGACAAATAATCAAAGAAGATAAAAGTCTGTAAATATAGTGTCAGAAAATCCAGGGTTAGTCATGGCTTACAAAGCCTGATTAGATCTACGAAGAGTGTTAGGTTAAGACCGTGCTGGGAGTCAGATGAGAACAAGGATGGACTGACTTATTGCTCGATGCAGATACGTAATGCTATTAGTATCTGCCTCTATTAGAGTTTCTACCTCTATTATCAAGGCCTATGATCCGCAATAGAAAAGAAGAGGAAAACATGAAATCCAAGGTAGGCAAGGAGAGCCAAGGGAGACCAGTCAGCTGCTTTGCATAAACTCAAGTCCAGCAATAAATTACATGCAGCAATAGTAAAGGACCCAAGGAGGGACAATGGAAGCGTTGTTGACAATTTTGGGGGAATCATGACGAGTCAGAAAGGGCCCATATTGAAAGCGGGATGATGTATTTATTTATTTTTAAACATTTCAGAATTTTTTTATTTTCAAAATTGAAGAAAAAAGCTGCATGTAGAAGCTCTAAATCAGTTTTAGGCTGATTATCACATGCCCTGGCACACACACAAATGCCACAACATTCCCAGAATGCACTGTGTTAAGAGACTATGACAATTAGAAAGAAATCAGTGGTCACTAGAAGTTAATGGGGCTCCCTAAAAAAAAAACACCTCCTATTCATATCTTTTTGGAAAAGGGTAACAAGACTGAGAGGCCAAGTGAAACTGGATTTCTGCTGAGTGTTTAATAAAATATTTCTTGATCAGGAAGCAGGACACAGAAATGGGGACCAGACGACCATGTCCGTTAGGTCAAACTGCAGAGGCATACTGTAGCGTTCTCTGCCTAACAGTCGTGTTGAAACGATGCCACCGAGAATCATGCAATGCCTGGACCTGGAGTCAGAAATCTAAAGTTGAGGGACTGCTTTGCACTGACTAGTTCAGGGGCCCACAAATCTGGCCCGCTGCCTGGCTTCGTAAACCAGGCTTTATGGGAACACAGTCACACCTGCTTGTTTGCCTGTTGTCTGGGGCTGCTGTCTGCTGCAGTGGCAGAGTTGAACAGCTGTGCAAAGACCACATAGCCCACAAAGCTGGACATTTCCTACTGGGTCCTTTACAGAAAAAGTTCGTCCACCCCTCACTAGTCACGTAAGCTAGGACATATCGTAACCTCTCCGACACTTGTTTTTATCATCCTCATTAACAGGAATTGATAACTACAGCAAATGTTTCAGAAGATCTCTAATGGAATAATGTACAGGAAAGCTCTTTATGGACTGCAATGTGCTATTCGCACAGAAGGCATATCTTATTATGAGCACTCTGCCTTTTCAAAGATTAACAGCAGTGCTTTTCACAAGTAAGACATGCTAATCTCCAATACCTGGGGGACCCTCAAAAGCACTCGCTGGTTCTCTGGTGGGGTTGCTCAGTTGGTTGGAGTGTCATCCGTACATCAAAAGGTTGCAGGTTCAATTCCCAGTCAGGGTGCAAATGAGAGGCAACCAGTCATTGTGTCTATCACACTGATGTCTCTCTCTCTCTCTCTCCCTGCCTCTAAAAACACTGGGTGGACTTCTAGTTGGATGTATGGATAGATGGATGGATGGGTAGATGGATGAGAATAGTAACTATACCTTATTTAGCTGTGACTATATGCCAGGGACACAGTGTTTTAGATACAATAGCTCGTTTCTTCCTTATAACAGAACTGGACATTATTTACACTTTACTGCTGAGTAAAGGTAAAGAAATCTAAATAATAATATAAGGAGCAACAGTTAATATTTATAAAGCACTTACTATGTCCTAGCCACTATGCTAAGTACTTAAAAATGTTATTTCATTTGCTCCTCTCATCTGTTTCACAAAGTGCTGGTATCACCATCATCGTCATCATCATCATCATCATCATCACCATCACCATCATCCCATATTCATAGAAGAGAAAATAAGGCTCAGAGAAGCCAAGTAACATCCCAAAGTCACACACATGATAACTGACAGACCTGGCATCAAAACTTTGTCTTCCTGACTCTGATCTTCTACCTATCAGACGTTGGGGTTCTACCTATCATACCAGGGGTCCACAGGGTCAGTATGTCTTCTCAGCAAGCTAACACATAGCTTTGTCACTAACACAGACACACACACAATCTCGTAACAGTTCCAGTTAAGAAATGGTTGAGACCCACGAGCAAAAGTAGCACCAGTCCTGCCTTCCTCAACAATGGCCAAATTCCTGGAATAAGCACTGGGCTATGAGCGCATGGGTTTACTTCTTAGTCCTCATCGGATCCGTATGAGCTGACATTGTATCCCAACTACGTGTTGACTGACAGACATGAACTCTAAATGTGTATGTACCTGAACCCCAAAAGGCAAGGCCAGCTTGGGTCATGTTCCAAATACTCATTCAGTACCTAGCATGTGTCAGGATAGCCCCTGATGGCCTGTCCTACTTATGAACCACGCTTACTGGATGATGGGCACTAGGAGAAGGATTTTTCCAGAATCCTACCACATAGAAAAAAAAATGTATATATGACTTGATTCACATATACACGATGCAACAGAGACTATATCTATCTATATGTATATATCTATAGATTGCATATTTAGATTGAAAGACATAAGTTCCATGAAAGCAACAGGAGTTTATTTTCTAACACCTTATTCAGCATGTAAACAACTTCAAAATTGCAACTGGATACAAAAAGAGCTTGCTGTGAATACTTTGAAGATCCATCGCTCTACTCACACAGGCATATTTATGGAGGCCATAAAGGGACTCCCTTTTTATTTATTAATCTGATTTCTAAAAGTTTCCTGGATTTCGACATTTTTCTCTCATTTTTCTTGTTAGATTTATACTATCTGAAAACTATAGCTTCATTCCATTTGAAATATGTTCACTATATAATTCAGTTGTTGTGAGGGTGGGGGAAGCCTTCAATAATTAAAGTAGCAGAGGTGAATCTTGCTGGCACTCAAATGTTCTTGTAAGATGTTAGCCATTAATATTTCTAGAGAAAACGCCTTACTCAACACTTGCTCTTATTATATCACTTATAGACACTTCTGATAGTGTACATTTAAAACACATAATAAATCAACACGGGGAAAAACACTGGCTCATTTTAAAAACAAAACCCCACAGAAGTAGTTTAATGGGCAAATTTTTGTTGATAGTTTAGTTTTGCAATTTTTTTCTTTTTTATCCTCACCTGAGGACATTTTTTTATTACTTTGAGAGAAAAAGAGAGGGAGAGGGAGAGTGAGAGAAAGAAACCCTGATGCCAAAGAGAAACATTGCCCGGCTGCCCTCTAGTATGTGCCCTGACCAGGGATCAAACCCACAACCTGGGAATGTGCCCTGACAGGCAATCGAACCCACAACCTTTTGGTTTTTGGGACAATGCTCTAGTCAACTGAGCTGCACCAGCCAGGTGCTAGTTTTGCAAGTTTTGATAACCATTGTAAGTAACAATTTTCTTTCTGAGAATCTTTCTTTAGAAATTGCTTGTCAATAGTAAAAAAGTAGCCCTGGCTGGTGTGGCCCAGTGGATTGAGCATCAGCCTGCGCACCAGAAGGTCTCAGGTTCAATTCCCAGATCAGGGCACATGTCTGGGTTGCGGGGCTTGGGTCCCTGGTAGGGGGCTGCGTGAGAGGCAACCACACATCGATGTTTCCCTTTCTCTTTCTCCCTCCCTTCCCCTCTGTCTAAAAATAAATAAAATCTTTAAAAAATTTTTAATTAAAAAAATAGTAAAAGAGTAAAAAAAGATAAAGCTAAAAATGTATTAGAGAATTTTTAAAAACACTGGTAATTTAAATCTTAAATAAAGATTTTAAATACTTCAACTAAAGAAACGTTTTGAGGAAAGCTTCTGCTCTGTTTAAATTCATTTGGCACTTAAACATTATAATGTGTTAGAAACTAAAAAGTATTAAGAAAACATGGTTAAACATTTACTAGTGATTTAATGTCTCTTAAAATCAGGACTTGAAGAGAACTTAAGGATCGCTTAAATTGGTACGATTTTTTTGGAGGGTACTATGCACAAAGCTTTAAGGTGCATATAAAACACTTCTCTCAAAATTTATCATAAGAACATGGTAATACAAAGAGACAATAATGTAAGTGCATTAATGTTCACCAAGGCTTTATTTATCATAAAAATGACATAAATGCCCCAAATATGGGTTGATTAATGCATTTTAAATCCAGTGGTCCTCAACTTCCTTAAGTGCAACCTTGAAGCGACCCGGCTTCCATGGAACCTCTTTACAATCTTTCCTACTTGCTAAACGTGAATTCTCATTCACCTGATGAATAAAGAAAATCAGAACAAAACAACAGCAGAAACATCAACCACAAAACGGGAAGGTGACACTCCCTGCCCGGCCAGTGCTGCAGGGTGGCAGCCCTGCCCTCCTTGGCATCTCGGGCCTAAGAAACTGTTCACTTTCACTGCAGCTCTTTCCACCGGATCAGAGCAGAGGGGACCTCTGGGGGCATGGAGGAGGGACCCAGCAGACCTCAGCCCTGGGGTCCCCTCCAGAGAGACAGCCTTGACCGTTATCTCCACTTTGATGAGATTTTACTTGAAGATATTTTCTGAAGTCTAAACGGAAAATACAAGTCTAAAAACTACTATGGGAATTAATGCTTGATCCTAGTGCTTGCTCGCTCTCTCTCTCTCTCTCTCTCCCCCTCTCCCCTTCTCTCTCTAAATGAGAGCAAACCAGAAAAACAGTTTTAATTTTAATCACAGGGATTGTAGATCTTAAATTTAAGGCAGGGCTATAATCTCCTACTCGAAACTTTTTGTATCAGATGCATTTTGAATAGTTTCATTTATTAGATAATTAAGAGAAAACATAGTATATGCTATACTATGTATCACCCCCAGCAAGGACTTGGGCTGCAACTCATAGTCAAATGTATGAATGTGTGTGAAATGAAACATAAATGTTTACACCAAATGAATTAAATACAAACTATAAGTCGCCTCACACCAAATTTCATTACGTTTTCCTGTCGGCTGAGTTGGGTCAAATATTTCAAAAACAAACAAAAGTGAACGAACATTTGGCTTTCAGAGCTTGCTGGACACTGGGACTGTATCTAAGGGACTGTGCCCGTGTGACGGAGGCAGAGCAGGAGGAGGTCCAGGTGGAGGCCTCAGCCCAGACACCCACTGCGCTGAGCCCAGGAAACAGATATCTGATTAGGAAGGCAAAGAGTAAAAGGTCAGATTCTGCACAAAGGTAGATATACCTCATCAACGATAATAAATTGGAGATCATAAACCCATTTCAGCAGTCAGTATGTATGTCTATTCCTACATCATTCTCTAAAATATGTCTTTACGAAGGAACTATATATTCTTTAATATCCATACAATACAGTAATAGTTTGGTGAAGTGAAAATGTGTCCACCTTGTATTTTTAAGAAGGAAAAACTGCCAAGAAATAAGTATTTTTCCCATGGGTAGACAGGTAAATGGACAGACAGGTAGACAGAGAAATCTCTTATCATGTGTGCACCCGGACAAAAAAATATCTATGTGGCTCTGCCCGGTGTGGCCCAGTTGTTGGATGTCAACCCGTAACTGAAGTATTGCAGGTTTGACTCCCGGTTGGGGCACGTGCCTAGATTGCGGGTCTGACCCCCGGTTCCAGATGCAAACGAGCCCGGTCCCAGGGCCGATCCCAGGTCTAAGTACGTAGGAATGAAGCCAATAGATGCTTCTCTCACATCGATGTTTCTCTCTCTCCCGTCTCTCTTTCCCTTTTTCCTTCTCTAAAACACAAATGAAAATGTCCTTGGGTGAGGATAAAAAAAAAGAAAAAATATCCATGTAAAATGATAAATACCAAAATGTTAATAATGTTTATCTCAGAATAGTGTAAATTCAGGTAATTTTTAATTTCTTCTTTAAGTATTTTTCTATTATTAATATTTTTTACAATGAGAAAGTATTATTTTCATGAATAGGATAAAAAAAAGCTGTTTTCCTTTGGTGAAAAATATAATTAGCAATTTTTACATGATTTAGTCACTCCAGGTTGATGGAGTTCATCTAAAGTCACATTGTCAATTTGTAGCAAAATTATATTTGGATTCAAGTCTTCTGGCCCCTAGCCCTGAGTCTTCTGTATCTTTCCATGCTATATTTCAAAATGAAGCATGAGATACGGCAGCTGTCTCGAAAGAGCTAATGACTAAGTAGAAGAGGTGAGAAACACAGGTAGGAAGCAATGATCAAACATTACGAGATGCCATCTACTTAAGCATCGCTGCAGACCCCTTTGGAAGTTGTGAGGGGCACACAGAAACCTCAAATGAAAGAGAATGAAGTACAGTGTCGCATCACACATATCACAAACCCCTGTGAGTTCAGAAGAGAGAAAGGTAAGATTTAGCAGGACCAGGAAAGCCTTCTTGGGTAAAATATGGATATGCTTTGAAAAGGCCAAGGTCAGGGAGGACATTTATAGGAGGACATTTCCAAACAGCATGACCAGTGATTCACAGTGGAGGTGACACGTTGTCTGTGCTGAGCAATTGGGGGGATGAGACTGGAGGAGTGGGGCCAGCTCATGAAAGGCTTCGAAAGCCAAGGGAAGAGTGGGTTGGGTTTGATGTGGAAAAAGTGAGAGCCAAGGACAACTTCCATGAAGCTGCCATGTGACAGAAGCCACTTCGCTGGTATGCGTCTTCCCGCAGTGTGTTGGGGGCATCACCCGGGGTGACTGGAGTCCAAGAGGCCAGGAACAGAGTGACAGAAGTGATGACGGGCCGCAGAAATGGACAAAGGGTCAAAATTAGGGATGGAAGCAAATGAATGAGCCACAAAGACCCCAAGGTTTTAACAAATGTCTCTGAAAAGAACGATCTCTTGACAGAGGCAGATGGTTTAAGTGACATTCGCTACCTCAGAAGAGACAGTGAAGAATAAGGAAAACATTAAGTGCTTACGTTCATTAAAATTATACTGTAAGTAGCTTTGAGATACTAAACTTTGACTTGAGCACTGAGGCCACTGGGCCAGGTTCAGACTTTCAATGTGCAATAGAGTTTGACTCTGTGCTGAAGCTCCCGCCGTGCCACCCTCATTCCATACGCCTCTCACGGACTCGGGGCTAGGCTGAAGATTCGGAAGACAGACATGCCAATCCCAATTCCAGGGAAACAACAATTAAAAATACGAGCAAAAATCCCCCAAATAGGAACACTAGGTCAATAGCACTTGTTTGCATGTTGGAACAGGATCTTACATAGCTTACTTAGCTTTGAAATGTTTTCTTTGGACTTATGTGTAAAAGAGAAAGGAGAAACTATTAAAGGGAGAAGATGGACTAAAATCCGAGTAGTTGTGTCTTCCCCGTGTTTGCTTAGGTGCTCTGTATTTCGTTTGAAGTGTTTCTTTCTTTTAAGAAATGACTTATTTTCTTCATCCCATCTGCCCCATCAGGGACCCCTCAATCAGCTCAGTGGCCACTTTAGCTGGGACCCCACTGCCTCTGAACCTTTAAATAGACAGCACTTTGAATTTCATCTTGGAGATCAGGTGACATCCAAATCCACTTAGCGTTTCACTGGCATGGCATTTGATGTCATGAGAGACCTTGATGAAATTACAATCCCATTAGTCATGATGGGGGAAGACAGAGACCTTAGGTGGCTAATGTTCCATTCATAACAAGAAAGAGACGTTTGGCATTTGTAAAGGGCATTGAGTTCTGATAGTTCCCTACAGAACAAGGCTCAAGTGAAGAAATATTATCAGGAAATGTTTGGGAAAGAAATTATAGAAAAGGCAAGATTACATTTATCCAAACGGCTTAATTCTGTATACTTTGTACAACTTCGCTTGGAAAAAACAGTTTCGTATTCCTGTCACTGTGGGTCGGAGGGAGGGCAGTGCAGGAAGGGAAGGGCATGTCTAACAACGTGGGGACTCCGTTACTGAGAAAGCTGGGAAATTGCACGGAGCCCTTGACTGGTGCCAAGGAGGTGCCTCTAAATGTAAAGGGTAAATGGCGGTTACATGTAAAGGGCTTTTAATCTGGGTGATAAATTGCCAGATTCCATTATGCTTAATGAGTCTCATCAATGCATAGCTAGACTCAAGAAAATAATAAGACCCCTTTCAGAACCTAGTATAAACAAATTGGAGGAATTAATAATAAAAATCCTATTAATGTGCAGGCAATTTCAAGAAGTTAATGAAGTCAATTTAAAAAGTTTAGCTAATGTACTTTAAGCATTTTTAAAAAAATACCTGATCATCAAAATGGATTCACCCTTTCATTTCTCTTTATTCTTTCTTTCTTTCTTTCTTTCTTTCTTTCTTTCTTTCTTTCTTTCTTTCTTTCTCTCTTTCTTCTTTCTCTCTCTCTTTCTAACTCAAGCATGTCGTATGTGAGACTTAAAGGATTACATTTCTTTTGGTTAACTCTTCTCCAATGAGAGCCCTGCTTAAATGTTATGGGAGTGTTACAGGCCCTAGAATGCTTAAAGATGCTTATTGACCTGGAAGTAACAAGTGAGGTTCATTCAAGTGGATTTGCCAAGTCCCATAATAGGCCTCCTTGCCCAGTGCAGACTATGAGAAGGCAAAACTTCTCAGTAGCCAGACTGGTAAAGCATCAATGTTTTGCTTCTTGATGTAGTCTCAGGTTGAAAACAAGAAGCAGGATCTGAAAACATGTATGTGTTGTTCAAAACAGAAGGGGTTGTCTCTAATCAGCCAAAACCCTTGGGCCTGAACTAGAGGAGTCTGCTGGTTTTGCATCAACAAATAGGTGGGCAATATACCATCAGTCATGGATTTTGAAATCGGACTCTCACTTCTTTCCATTATGAGTCTTTTAACCATCATTTAAAAAGAACTTCAGTACTCAAGCGTATAATCAAAGCATGTGGGAGATTAAAAAAAAAGAAAGAAAGAAAGTTGCTCGTGTTTTGTAGATAAATCCCTAGGCGAGGAGGCACAATCAGACATCTGTGCTTGGTTAGATTTCCATGAAAACGAGCGCCATGTGCTCTTTAATGCAACATGAAGTAACGTCACTTATGGTTTCAAACGGCACCGAGGAGCACGGAGATCGCCTGCAATGCTGTTTGCTTCAGAGGTTAAAAACAAGCCTGTGTGTAATGTTAGCAGATAACACACACAGTGTCTGCACACAGTAAGCACTCAACAAATATTCCTTCAGATTTGGATGGAAGAGTGGGCTCTTTTATACACAATCTGCTCCATTACGTTTGTACATCCTCTATGTTACTGTAAAAATAATATATGTTCTCATGCACATCTTCTTTAACCTC
Source organism: Macrotus californicus (assembly GCA_007922815.1). Lineage (NCBI taxonomy): Eukaryota > Metazoa > Chordata > Mammalia > Chiroptera > Phyllostomidae > Macrotus > Macrotus californicus. Next base: position 22,802 of record VMDR010005083.1, on the reverse strand, counting down.
TGAATCAATCAAGACTGAGCGCCAATCTCTCCTCAAACATTCAATTGACTTACTACTTGCTGCCTTAAAATGTGATACTTCCCAGAATTCTTTAAAGACTTATCTGTTATTTATAATGCAGTGTAAATAAAGTTAAAAAGAAAGTGTCTGGATCAGATTCTCTTGGGTCCCAGTTCTGATTCTTATGCTTGGTTCATGTGATTTGGATTATGTTATGTAACCTTTTCAAGTCTCAATCTCTTTACCTATTAAATAAAGTTGATAAAATACCACCTAAAATATAGGATTGTTGAGATGATTTAATGTACATATTTGTCAAAAGGTCTGACGCATGATACTCACTAATGTTAGATATTATTAGTATTCCATCGTGTTTTTATGCTTACACATGAGTATAAAGGCATGTATCCAGTCCTTACATTGTTGAAAAAACATGGCAGAAATTGACAACAGGTGCAAGACAGCAGAGGATGAAGGGATACCGCCCAGGGTCAAATGATGTGCAGAACAGATAGGGGGTGGGTGAACGGACCCTGGGCCTGCCTGTGTCACAATCTGAGGCGGGACTAGCCCTGCCTTGGGCAGAGACTTCTGTAAGCCAGATTGGCTTTCTAAGCAAAATAAGGTTTTGTCTAATAAACATGAGTGCAGACAGGCTGAGGGGACACAGATGACAAAGTGAGGACCCCTATAGACTCTACTTGGAGTTCATAAGAAATTTCTTCATCTCCCTGGAAGAAAAATATGTTTTTAATTTTCAAATATATTTAATTTTCAAAAAAATTATTTTAGGAGTAAAAAAATACAGCAGTATATTTAGCCATACCACCACACATTCTCTTACTGTAGGGCTTAAATCGTACGGAGTATTAAAGACAGATGATCACCCACATACACACATGCACAAATGCCCCTGAGAGCACCAGCAGGAGGGAAGGGGCACACAGCACTTAGGCTCAAAGGTTATATGGAAAACTATTGCATTTGCTTTGCAGAAAAATAAACTAAAAGATGCACATGAATTATTAAATAGCTTCCCCCTTTTCAAACACAACAATTGGCCTCTAGAAAATAAAAGAAGTAAACAGTGAACTGTAACAGTAAAAGGTAATTAAGCAAACTCATTGCTTCCAGACAACAAAACTCAAATTTACGGACAGAAATTTTCTTGTATTTCCATCCTACATGTCTCCTCCTCGTCCTCAGAACCCCCAACACGCAGGGTTTATTTCTCTACGCTTCGTGTGGAGATCTCAGTGATTAGCAAATGCAATGCCTCCGTTAAAAGCAAAATGAAGAGATTTGTTAATAAAGTACTGTATGTGACACATCATTAGTTTAAAGAAATTACTACAACTCCTTGGGCCTTCGTTTCCTACGTGAAAGTGAAAATTCATTTCTTCCTGTAAGCAGCCTGAGGTGACCTCTGAAAATGGCTTGCTCTTCACTTGACCCAGAAAGTCCCACAAAATCATGCCAATCGAGAGGTTCAAACCGTGTTCACTGTAACAACACTCATGAAACTGTCCAGGCCATCGAGGGAATGCATATACCCAAAAAGCCACCACCGAGTACCTGAAGGATGTCACTGCACAGAAGCAATGTGTGCCATCTGTCGCTATAATGGTGGAGTTGGCACATGTGCCCAGGCCAAACAGCGGTCAGGGGCCCAAAATGAGTGTGGAACTTTTGCTGCACGTGCTTACAAATGCAGAGAGTAAGGCTGAAGTTAAGGGTCCAGATGCAGAGTCTCGGGTCATTGAGCACATCCAGGGGAACAAAGCTCCCACGACGTGGCACAGAACCTGCAGAGTTCATGGGCAGACTAACCCACACATGGGCTCTCCCCGCCACAGCGAGATGGTCCTCACTGAAAAAGAGCAGACTGTTCCTAAACCAGGAGAGGAGGTGGCACAAAAGAAAAAAGATATCCCAGAAGAAACTGAAGGAACAACAACTTACGGCCTGGGAGTAAATTTAGAATACAATAAATGCTAAGAAAAGTAATGCAGAATGTTGATTGTCTTTTTCAAAGCAAATATATTTCAAGTGTCCTTACAAGATGGACCAAATGAGTTTTATTCTGATTAAAATTAAAAACATCGTTTATTTTGTTTAAAAAAAAGCACGTGAAAGTTCAGGGATCCCTGAGGGCGGGGCCAGTGCCCAGTACCTCTCTGGGTTTATCTTCTCTGGAAAGAATTCTGGTGGTCATACAGAGTGAATGATCCACATGGGCATGAATGGCTGGCCGGCCTCTCTGCGCTCACGAGGTCTGGCTTGTGCTAGAGGCTTACAAAGATCTCTGACAAGCATCCTCCAAGCCATCTATCTCACTGTCACAAATGCCAGGGGAAGGGATTTATACTCATCTCTCCTTTAAAGAACTCACTGAGTAGCATGTATGGGATTCTAACCACAGATCTGGAATAAAGACGGTTTTTCTTTGAAGCAGGTTTGCTGCTTTCCTGTCTGCATCCTGTGAGAGGTTGGGGAGATACCCTGGTGTCCATCACTGTGCTCTTCCTCTCGCAAGAAAAAGGAATATTCCCTGGACTTCGACCTTAATATCCACTCTTCCCCTCTCTTGTGTAACCTCCTCCCCTCAGGACTGAGGGTGACCTTAGGGATACTCTATCCAGCACGGCACACTGTTGCTAGTGTTAGGCAGGACAGATAGTACATCAAGGCAGGAAGAGGGAGGGAGACATGTCTCACTCATTAACTCAGCAGTCCCGAGCCCAGTCCAATAAGATTGCCGGGCCTTCCGAACGTCACAGCAAAGATAGCTCAGGAGGAGGGGTGTCCCTAAGACTCTGTGCTGGGCAAGGAAGTCTCTGTAGCCATTTCACTCAGATCCAAAGCCTTTACTAAGAAAGAAAGCCTTTGCAGCTGTACACTAATCACAAGGTCTAGAAGGGGGAACGTAGGGGTACCTAGAAGCTGGCCAAACTATATAATCCCCGAACCCCAAATAGTCAGGGCACCCAGGTTAGCTGAGTGCCCACTTGTAGACTTTTTGCTTAAACGTGTTTCATAAATAGACTTGCTATTTCATTTCTACTACATGTGTTGTGTCTAGTTTGAATTCTTCTCTTGCAAGTAAGGCAAGAACCAAGGAGGAGAGCCCCTGACTCAGGTCTCCCAGGTAACACTAGGAAGGACTGAAAAGGACAGAGCCTCTTTGCCTTAGAGTCTCTGAAACCCTCCAGGATGGTGGCTCCTTCTCCTTAGATCTAGAGAGGACAAGTCTCTCTGGCTTGGATCTAGCTATGTTGTCATATCTATTTCAGGAAGAAATATCCTTCTTAACAATACACTAAATCATTTAAAGTTGATCCTACAATTCTTGTACCAACCCATCTTTCCTAGGTCCCTTCTACCTGGATAAATTCTCCTCATTACCTTTTCAACGCTTCCAAACATTTCTTAACTGAGCATACATTAGTTGCCTTCCAATAGTTGAAAATGTCTTCTTGTCTTCGTTCATACCCCTTCTCCTTCCACCACCTCCATCCAATCTCCAGCTAACATCAGGTGGCAAACCAATCACAAAATAAGCATGGAATCTACTTTCCCCTGTACCGTTGGTCTTTAGGGAAAGAAGCATCTCCAAAGTGCATTACAATATGGGCCACAGAACTGGAGAAGTCATCAGCCTCAGGAAAACACTCAGGCTTTCTGACTCAGGCCAAATTAACCACATTTTCCCTGCTCAGAAATATACAGAGGGCTCCTGGAATTCCATTAAGGATACACCCCAAAGTCAACGGGCACTCCGACAACTGGATTTCAAACTCTCCTGAGTGGAAAAGCCCCAAATTCATAGATTCAGTTACTCTCCAGCCCTATGCCCTCCTTTTTTTTTTTAGAATCATAGGATAAGTTTTAAAATTTTAATTATGATTTGGATTCTGTATTAGTTTCAGATGTGTAGCAAAGTGGTTGGAAAATCATGTATTTTATAGAGCGGTCCCCCTGCTGCTTCAAGTACCCGCCTGGCCCCTTGCCGATCTGTCCCAATACCACGGCCTCCGCTGCCAGCACGAGACATGCTGTAAGCTGCCTCCTCGAGGCTGTTCTGTGACGGCCCATCTGTGCAGCTTGCTCCCTTCTACATTCTCACGCAGCCCCCCAAACCCCTCCCCTTCTGACAGCTGCCCATCTCTTCTTTGTATCTCTGAGTCTGTTTCTGTTTTGTTTATTTATTTTGTTCATTATTTCCACATATAAGTAAAATCATACGGTGTTTGTCTGTCTGACTGGCTTTCTTCGCTTACCTACACCCTTCTTAAAGTTGGGGAGAGAGGGGGTCGCACCGCTGCAGCCCCACAGGAAGTAGAGAACCGTGCTGATCGACGAGGGCAAAAGTCCCTAAATGGAACCCTGTTCCAACTTTCACTATCATTTGAAATGACAGGTATTCATCCAAAACCATACTACTCCCATAAGCTTGTGCTCTCTTTGGCGTTTTAGATCTTAGTTTTTTCTTGTTCCAACATGATAGTGCACTGGTATTCTTCTAGGACATTAGTAATGTAAGAAGATAAAAGTAGGCTAGGGTGGACAGAACTGTGAGATGAGCCAAATGAAGTTAATCTAGCATATATGTCAACATCTGAAAAAGAAATGGATTATAACCTGAAAGCCAATATTTTAAAGAGTAGGCATGTAAACAAACACAGGAAGTTTGAAAAGGGAAATGAGTCTAATGTCTAAAAGGCTGGCACAAACAGGAAAGACAGTGCTTCAGAGTGTGGCCCATCAAGGCCAAGGCAGGGAATTGGCTCCCCAGGACCAAGGCCTGGCGAGGCATTCAGGGGGGCGGGCTGAGGGAGGCGTGGTGATCCCTGCCAAGACGGGCCGGGCAGCGCCGTCAGGCACAGGTACAGCAGAGCTGAGTAGAGGTGCCAGAGCTTCACCTCAGCACACGTCTGGTACACTACCAACAAACGCCCAACAAACACCTGATAAGTTAATGAGCAAATTAATTAATTTATGAAGAGATTGGTATCAGAAATGATGAGTTATCTTCAATACATGGCAGCCAATATCTCAACTTAAACACGTATACTTAAACCTAACAAAAATAAATTACTTATCAAGGTGATCGTGTTAGAAATTGGGAGCAAATTCCAATGTATGGTAAGTGACATCTGTGACTCAGTGTGTTTGCACCCGGCCAGAACCACGTGAGGTGCAGCATCACAGGTCACCCACCGATCCAATAGCGGAATCAGGGCAACATCCTCAGCTCTCTCCTCTCTCCCATGTACCGGAGTCCTAGGCAACCAAGCGCTCTTGCATCTACAGTCTACACACACTTGAAACACAGGGCCCAGGAGAGGTAAGGTCTGTTTGGGTGTGGTTGGTAGGTAATAATACGGGTGTAATAATTTATAGTTTTAAATGGAACACTTCACCTAAAGTGCATATGGTGTGCTTGAGTGTGATATTGTTATGTGACAGAATTGCATGCTTATGATTTTATAATAAAAGATTTTGTAACAAAAAGGCGTGTTCTTTGTGCCAGACCCTGTATATCCCCTTCTTTCCATCTTCATGGCCACTGTCATGAAACCTGTCTTTTAATCAAGCCTTACTGAGACCCTTGCAAAGACTTTTAATGAGTGTGGCTGTCTCATCCCCGCTTTCTCCTAACCTCCATGGTGACTGCCGTGACCTCTCTAAAACTGCAGATTTGGTCACCGCACTCTCCCGCTGAAAACCTTCCAGCGGCTCCCCACTGTCCACAGAATCAAGTCCAGCGCACCTAGGCCTTACGTATACTTCCAGCGTCATCCCTTGCCATTTCCCATCTCGATCCCGCCGAGGCTACACATATGAAAGGCAGAACCGCGCAACTGTTCAGAGCTGGTCTGCAGCAGCAATGACATACTGCGGGGACACCCGTATGAAATAAAGGCAAAGGTGCCGCTGATATGCCCCAGTCCTGCAGAAATCTCGGATTCCCTGGACAAGCGCACACCCCTGCAGAAAGACCTGACGTCAGTTTGGGGGACTGTTTTCATCTAACAGCATGGGCAGAAATGCCTGAGGGATAACACATAATGTTTAGAAGTTTCCTCAATACATGTATCAGGGAAATATAACAAATTAAAAAAAAAAAAGTCCTGCAGGTGAGTGCCTTGTCCTGTGTTTTTGAGACATCAAAATGTGCTCTTATACACTGGGCTCTCTCATTCAACTACGGCCATCCACTGGAAACCCACGTGTCTGTATTAACCCTTATTTTAGCTGTTTCACACTGCCAAAATAATATTTAATATATTCAAAACAGAAAATCTGCCACAAAACCCAAAACTACTATTAATTCCAAAGGCAAATATAAATGATTTGGATTAGCCAAAAATTAAGTGTCTATCAATGGATGTTGAAAAGCATTCAAGCTGAAATAAGTACAAGTCAAAATGTTGCAATAATCTTATTAAATTCTAGCTGCCAAGAATTTTGCCGCCAACCACACTATTTAAAACTCACTAAGCAAGTACAAAGGAATAAATTATTCCCATTATCATCCCTCACCTGGATCAAAACTTGGGGAAAAGCAAGGAGGAAACACTCAACAAAAAGCATTTCACATAAAGAACTCTGACGCAGAGCGAAGAGGAGTTTAAAAACGGGCTTAGGCAGTAGCTTTGATTTCTGCCTGACCAGGCACCCCGTGCTCCCTTATGTGCCTGGAAATAATCCACACCCTCTACCCTGCGCAAATCAGACTGAGGTTTAGAAGAAAGGCAACAGCAATCTTGGTGTTCCACAGAGCCCGTGACGTGGGAGACAGGCTGGGTGCTAAGAAGAGGGAGGTGAGAGATGGACCAGGTTTATGATGGAGCCAGTCCAGGTGTGGGACTCAAGCTAGCCTCGGTGTCGTGAATCAATGAAAGCCCTGACCTGGCCAGAGAGCAGGATGATCAGCCAGTGACAGGCGTTGCTTTTACAACCGCCCCAAACACCAGCAATCACAGGGAGACCGAGCCTGCACAAAAGCGGGGATTCTCACGGTGCGTTATGTATACCATTGAGGTTTTATGGAATGATTGCAGGCAGTTCACAGAAAACTATACTTTTATCTTAATAGCTATGTATTCATTTTTCTTTATATTAAAATAAAATAAAGCTAACCTATTGTAATTGTTTTATAGTAAAACTACCTTGTGATTTTATTAATATTATTACTTATGGTTATGCTAAGTTAAAAAATTGATAGGAAGAAAAAAAATAAGTAAAAAAATTATAGCACAAGTCTCACTAGGATATGAAAAATTGTGAAGAATATGCCCAAATAGCTAAAGTTTAGAAAAATCTGACTTTAACCAAGAGATAAGAGCAGGCAGGCATGTTAGTGGATTGAAAAAATCTATTGCTAACCTTAAAATGATATTCTCAGAATTTTCTCTGCTCTTTAGACAAATTATAAATACAAAACAATCTGAATTCTTATGTAAATTCTCAAATTTTCACAGAATAACCAGTTTGGGGAGTCTGAATCCAACTTTTTAGCTCCCGTCTGCCTGACTTCCCTCCAAAGTATGCAAACCGCGGGCAGGAGGTGTGGGACTGAGGAGCAGGGGCTGCTAAACAGCCCGACCTTCCTTCCCAGGCCTCGAGGTCCCGGCAGGTTGGAGCCCACATGCAGGAGAGGTTGGGGGGGCGGGGCGGGCAGCTTAGGCCACCTAGGGAACTGACTGAAAAGAATAAGCATCTCTCCACCCCTTCTCACCCTGTTCAGAACATCCTAACTGCAGAGAGGCTGAGCTCATTAAGTGCTGCTCAACTGTTGTCAAGAGATTATCAAGTATTAAATTTAAAACCTGTCTAGTCTTCACACTCCCTGATAACAGTTTGTAAGGATATTTTTCTAGAAGCCCAATCTGGAAGATTGTGGAGTGGTGATTTGTTAAGAGGCTTATCCTACCAATGAGGATGTGAGCAATTGGTTTCTAATTATTTCAGTAAATGAGCTTTATAAGAAATCCTGATAATAGAGTAACTTATGCCACAGAAGAATAAATCCTGGTGCTCTCAATATCCAGATAATGTAGCCATGCTATTAAGAGCTGCCTCGTCAATAATGGTAGTCTTTGTATAATGATAAAACTCTATTTACATAATACACCAATGCTGCCTAATGCAAAATAGGGTGTACATATAACATTAGTTGAATTTGCAGCATGAATTCATTATTCCACTTTTGCATTGGTCAAAAAAAAAAAAAAAACAACCCAACATTATTTCACACTCCATTACCCTAACAAGTAAGTTAATAAAGCTCACCATTTTTCCTGTAAATCCCAATGTGCATATGTATCTCTCTCAGTTCGAAAAAATAACAGCTTCTTAGTCTTGCCCTTGCATGTCCTTTGAAGCTTTCACAAAGAGAGAATTATTTTCTGCACTGCCCCACCCTGCATCTGACCTCCAGATGAGTTTCACCAAACTGGATTCTGGTCCAGGCTGGGGAAGATGTCTCGGGGCTAATGATGGTCACATCCTTTTGTGTCAAATGAAGAGACAACAGTTACTAGGAGTTTCTTTTCTCTTTTAAAACCTACAAAAGACCAAGTCTCACCCTTCTAAAGTGAAACTGGATGGTCAGCTGGATGTGGGTCATGACCCCTAGCATCTGGTAAAGGTAGATACTCAATGCCTGGTACATAGTAGTAAGTGCTCAATAAACATCTATTAACTAGATGATAAGTATTAACATTACAACTGAGATCTGAGAAAATCAACCACTGTGATGTCAGGATACTTCAAAATGCAGTAAAATGTATTTATTTACCAGGGATCTCATACCCATCCCTATATATTTTTGTGAGATGTAAAACAATAAAAATTAGGATTTATAATCAGATGAAGAGAACCAGTCTAGCACAATTAAAACACTGGCAAGCAAATTATATATATATACATATATATGTATATATATATATATATATATATATAGAGAGAGAGAGAGAGAGACATATATTTGGAAAGAGGCTTAACATATTGTATTTTAAGTGTCAAAAAGCAAACTGCAGACATATGAGAGAGAAGAAGAGAGAAAAATCTTTACTTTGGGCCTCTTTGAACTCACTCACCCTACGGGATCTAAAATCCCCTTACCCCTTTTAGAAAGGAAAAAAGATGTTTATTTGTTTATTTCCCTCTATATTATTTATTTGCTTGTGAGTATACAGACAGACAAAAATCTGAATGTGCACCCCAAAATGTTCAAACTGTTTAATGATGTTATTAAATCTGTGGGATAGGGTTTGGGAGAGGATATGATTTCACTTTTTATTTCATGCATTCTGCATTGTCTGAGTTTCTAACAATGAGCAAGTATTGTTCATATAGTTAAACAAAACAATTAAAATACACAAAGAAAGTTACTATTAAGCAACTACATTTCATGGTCTATATTGAGTGTTCTAGACGCTCAATTAAACTTCAATAGTCTGGACTGCAATTAACTGAAGACCTCAATCAACTACTATTTTTTTCCCCTGCATTCTACCCTGAAGAAAAACAAGAAAATCATATAGAAATAAATGTATACAGAGAATTTATAAAGCAGCATTATTTGTCAAAAGCAAGCAGTTTCAGGGGCTGGCCAACCACCAAACATTCAGCTCTCCTCATTTACCCACGCCCACCTCTGCTCGAGGACAACCATCGGTGCTCCTTAGGCCTTTGCTCTTGTGTGTGTGTGTGGACCCAAACAAGCAGCGTGCCAGAATCTCAGGACCCACCTAGACCTGCTGAGTCACAGGGTCTGGGACTAGAATCTCAGAATCTGGATTTTAACAAGATCCCAAGCCGATAGGATCACACACTGAAGTTGAGAAGCACTAGTTTAGATGACTAATCATGACTTCCCACGTGCTTCTCAATCCACCCAGACAGGTTTATTCCAGTTAGATCACCCCTTCAAAAACAGAAAAGAAGACGTTTTGTATTTTCTGCGGGAAGCGCTAAACCGTGTTAACCAGTAAGCAAAATGAACTAGACATATAGTCATCTTTCCCCTGTTATCCCACCAAACTGTTGGAAGTGACATTAGAACTCAACAATAAAAGATAGTGGAAAATTTCAGCTCCAGAACAAGTTTGAGAAGGTATAATCCTGCAATTACTTGTGTGAATCGCCAGGTAGCGCTCACATGTCGGCAGAGCAAGCACACCAGACATCAGGCCTGGGATGCAGGGCACGCATGCATCACGCTCCCCACCCTGTACCAGTGATAAACACCATCAAGTAATTATGACCTGTTCTCCTCCCAACCAAGATGCAGCACCTGCACCCACTTCAACAGAGCACCACAGGTGTCCATGGCCCGTGGATCAAAGCCAGCATTTAAATAGAAATGTTTCTCCATCTGTATCTAAAAATTGCTTTAAAATTATAAATCACATGATTAATAGATGATAGATAAAACACGGGTGATTTAAGGTCATGTTGGGCGAGCAAACTAAATGTGAGCAATTCTGAAATAGCCAAAGGTCACTCCCTATATCTAGAAACACATTTATCTCATTCCCCCAACTATTTGATTAGTGGAGATAAAGATTATAAATTAGAATCAGTGGACATTAGAGACAGAAAAACTCTCATAGACTATCTAGTTCAACTGCTTCTCTCACACAGGAGAAAATGCTGACCTGGAGAAATCACAACGGCCAAAGCATACAGATAGTTATTGCAGAGGCCAACAGGGAATCCTTCCAACCAAGATTTCTCCCACTGCACCCAATGGCTCCTAAAGCCACAGCAGCCGCTGGTGAGCACAGATATGCATGTACATTTGGACACAGAGAACCACATCACCTGCTACTTCTAGGAACAAAAAAAGCAAACAAACAAGAAAGCAAAAAAACTCACGTAATGGAGGAAGGACCATGTTCCATGGTACAAGGCAAATAGCCCACTAGCAGGTAGAGATAAACTACAAAATGAAAAATTCCCTCCAGGGGGCGCTGCACAGCTACTACTAAAAGCCTTGCACACAAAGGTATCAGAAAGGAATTCCACAGGTCAGCTTTGAGGCAATACCTGCAGAATGTCTGTTCTCGGAGCTCCCAAAGATACTCAAACTGAACACACTAAAAACTAAACTCACGATTTTCACTGCACACCCATTCCAAGGCAATAACACCATTACACGTAACCTCCCCTCTTTTAGTAGTTCTCTGTCAATAAAATCATTATCCACACAGATACGTAGGGCTGAGATGAGAGTCGTCCCTGATCCCTCCCTCTTCCTCAATCTCAAATTCAATCAACATCACTGTCAATTGTATCCCTAAATATTTTGGGACTAATCCAGTCCTCTCTATCTTCTCATTGCTCTGTTACCCTTAAATGCTGTCATCTCGTGCCAAGACTTCTGCAATAACTTATTAACTGGGCTCTCCCATGTATTATGCCCCTCTCCCCAATCTGTTCACTACACAGTGGCCAGAGTGACTTTTTTCAGATCAGAATTCTAACAATGTCACTCGCCCTCACTTAAAACCATACAGTACCTTCTCATGGGTTTAACATGACCTTCAAGTCCCTACTTGATCTGACCCCATTCATCTCTCTTGCATCACACCTTAACTCTCCCCAAAGTCTGTTCATGCCAGCAGGCTGGTCTTCCTGCAGTTCCCCACTCTTCGGAAGCCTTTGCAGTTTCCCCAGTGCAGGGTCCTGCTCTGCACTATACTCTCATGGATCAGTATTTGTTTCCTTAAGAGGACTTGCATGAGTTTATAATTATACATCCATTAGGGAATTATCTGATCAATGATTTTCTCTGCACCCATCACCCTGTTCTTGCTAGTCTGCAGACTGTGAGAAGGGGCCTGTGTCTTTTTTAGCTTACAATTTTATCCTCAGTGGCTAACCAAAAGCTGACACACAGCAGATACCCAGTAAATATTGTATGAATGAATGAATAAAAAATGAAGGCTTGGTGCATAAACTTACGGCACTGCTTATGAAGAAACAAGTAGAATCATTCACAGCTTCCAGGCATATATAAGAGTGATACGTCCAGGATTTTTGAGGTAAAGTAGCTCCTTAGCTCTAATACCCATTCATAAAGGTCACCAGTATATTTGTGAAAAATGGTCTATTCTTGGGAACAGTGTATATCCTAAATCCAAGTCAAGTCATTCATCTGGGTTCAGATGTGACAACTACCAGGATGCCTTATGTCTTGTCATCTCAGACTGATACTCCCACCCAGTCAAATAAGGAAGAGATACCAAATACATAGTCACTTAAGTTAGTCCCAGACACGGGACAATGATTAACTGGAGAACCAGCAACAACAGAACATACTAGAGGGCAATCCCTAATGCTCTGGTATCTATTAGAGTTTCAGCATGAAGGACAACAGAGAACACAAGGTGCTCCTGCTCTATGTCATAGTCTTGAGGCAGTTTCAGACACCCAAAGCTGATAATTAACCATTCTAAATGATTCACATACTTCTGAGGTATGCCCCAGCTGACTGGATCAAAGTGTTTTCAAGAGAGTTAAAGCAATCAAAATGTATGGTCCAGTGCTTGCGCATATACTCACAGGGTGCAGGCTCTCTTCCACCCCCCATGGGCACATGCTCCCTCATTCTCCTCTTCCTTCTCCCTCTCTCTCTGTCTCTGTCTCTCTCTCATTTGGTGGAGAACTCCATTGTTGAGAAATAAACTAAATCCTTTTCACACAAAATGGCCTTGCTCTTTCAGAGTGACTATTTAAGGGTTTGTTTCTTCAACAACCGAATCCTGAAACTGAAACTAGCCTTAGAATCCAACAGTATGGTTTCCAGCTCACCTGAGTAATATCTTGATTTGAATAGTTCCCCCCTGGAGAAATACTTGAAGCACCTCAATCAAATCCTCAGCACTGAAGCAGCTTTCAACCTCAAACACCCCATATACCCACAACTAAGAATGCTATGTAACATACACAGGGTGACACTTGTCTATCAGTAAAAATATGCAAAGAAAGTAGGCTATGCCCTGCGGGCAACTCCTGGCAACCAGGACCACTGTTGTCAGTACCCATGTACACAGACCTCTATCTCAGGAAAAGTCCATGCTTGGTACCCTTCAGGGCCCAAGACAGGAAGGACTGCATCCAGGAGCTTCTATGTTGCAACTGGAGACCGTTTTAGCCCCTGGGAACGCTCTGACCACCAGTCAGTAATGACGAGCTCCTTGACTTTCCAGCTCAATGTAACTCTTGGGTACACACCAGAGGGGACATAAAGCTACATACGTACGGCCCAATGCCTAGGGGGACATGGGCTCATTCGCATACTAGTTCCTCCTTGTAATCCATCCCCCTCGATTTATTCTTTGTTAGGCCAAGATCTTTGTCTGGTTTCCTGCATACCGTGTTCTCCCTAACTGTACCTTTCTCCTGGAGCAACACATTTCTTGGTTTTCTCTTGGCTCCTTTTCCTTTTCTCTAGCCAGGACTTCCACCTCCTAATTACCCTTCCCAGTTGACTTTTATTTCCTCCAGAGTAGTTTTTAACCTTGGCTGCACGTTGAAGTCACTTTTAGACTTAAAAACATACACACACACATGCACGTATGTATGTCTAGGCCTCACCTCAGAATACTTAAGTCACTATCTCTGGAGAGGGGCCCTGGTCACTGATAACTTTGTAAATGACCTTCAGTGACTCCACTGTATACTCAGGGCGAGAAGTACTACCTTAAAATCTGGTTACCTAATTGTACCTTATAACTTTTATTCACACATTCAAAATTTATTGATGGACAATTTATGAATTTTATTTATTGAAAATTTCACAAGCACCAAGAATTGTGCTGGGCCCCGAGAGTGTCCAGTCATATAGATATATCCTTTCATGCTGATGCTCTGAATATTTCTATTCGCAGACTCCATGTTCTTCTCCCCAGAGCGCTCTGCCTCTATATCACAGTACCAACTTTCGTGTACTTCCTCACTGCTCCCAAGTCTAAATATTTAGTTCGGACATCTACCCTGATATTCAGACCAGCTTATCTAACTACCGATCAGAAATGTTGTCTTGAGTGACCCATGGACAAACCAAATTTGACCTGTCAGATTTGTTTTGACTTCCCACTGAATCTATTCCTCTTCTTGGCCTCATCACCTGGTAACTCAAGTTTCAAACTGGGGATTCTTGCTTCTCATCCCTGTCTCCTGCACTCCCACCCCTCACAATCAAAATTTGTGGCTGTTGTCTCTAAAACCCTGTGTCCATCCACACCGTCAGTGCCCAGTGCCTGAACTCAGCCCCCATCATTTCCCACTAAGGCTGCTGATTGGTCTCCCTCTATTTGGCCAACCACAATTCCATCTTCAACAGAGTCACTGGAGTAAACTGTCCACATGGAAAATTCGCTCACTGGCTTTCCTAGGCTCACAAGTGAAATTTCAGGTCCTTAACCTAACGCTCGATGCTCTCCAAGATCCTACCCTATGCAATTCTCCAGCCTCAACTAGAATGAATTGCTAACCCACGATTAATGCTACCGCGACAGAAAATGTCTTTTGTCTTCCATTTGTGACCGAGGGACTTCCTCACCCTCATCCCATGACTGTCCAGTCATCACTGTCTGCGAAGCTCACCCATACACACTCTCTGGTCAACTGTATCACAGATCCCTAAGTGCATATCTCAAGCAGTATAACACTAAAACAAGTATATTTACTTGTCTCTGTTTCTGTTTGCCCATTAGATGGTCAGCTCCCTAAAGACAGTGACTATGATTGTATTGTTACCATTTTTTTCCTTATATTTTCAGAACCTAGCACAATGGCTGGTACATCTCAAGTACTCAATAGCTACTTATAGAATGAGTGAAGTGCTGGCTCCACCTGAGAAGCTTAAAATGTAAGAAATATGTTTTGGCTTTTTTGTTCACTAAAGTCCAGAAATAGTTTTTTTTCCTCCAAACTCTTAACATGTACCCCAAAGTCCCATGACACTCAGATACAAACAAGATAATTTAATCCATCAGCAAGAGAATCTAGCTTGCTGTAACGTCTAAGAATGTAAGGGAATTGTGTGTATTACTAAATCATATGACTGATGTAAAATAACACCCTTAGAAGCAACAGAGCCTACAACTGACCTTGCAGCTTCTCATAATTTGATTGTTTTTCAGAAAAGTTCTCGGCAGAGAACTGAGTCTACAGGCATCTCCATACAGATCAATAACAAGGCTGGTCTGCTGAATCAAGAGCTATTGACTGATAGTCCCACATTCAAATCAACCAACTCTTCCTGGAAACTAGACATTTGGATGGTACACCAAAGACACGAGTGAGTGAACAGAGCTTTCTAAGGGAGGAATTACACGTTATGCTTATTTTACTAGAGATCTGAGTGGAAACCACTAAGCTATTGAGAAATAAACGCAGTTTGACCTCATCAAAATCCTATATCCAGCAGCATTTTGAGAGCTTGCTGGTTCCACCTCTTCCAATCCAAGTTGTTTGAAATTTAGTAGAGCTCATGAAAGCGTTCAGTTACCGACAATGTGCTTATATATGCACATTATTATTTCACGTTCATCTGCACTCGCCTAGCAGCCATCAGCAAAGGCCCTAGAAATAGTCAGAGAACCACTGAAGTGTGAGCAGTAGTTAATAAAAAATTCTTGCAGTTTTAATTACAAACAAAAACCAAGCATGTTTAAACTCTATAAAATGGGTCTGGAACACCTAGGGGACTGTAGCTGTTCACCAGCACACGTAAATCATATTCATCTTTCAGATTGAGTTAGTGCGGCATCACAGATTGATATATAAAGCCAGCAGTTTTCAGTATTATAAAAAAAATATTAGTTCTACCACCTGTTTCCGGAATCCTGTGTAACCCAGACTATAAAACAAATAGAAAATCACAAACGGCAACTTTACTCACTCTCCCCACCACGGGGGTCTTTTCTCCCCCAAGTGCTCTTCCTACCTACGAGGCAAAACAGAAGACTGCGAAGAACCTTGGTGCTATAAATATTGGGAAGGAAAAGTGCAACGTTTTGTCCGAAGGCCATTAGTGGTAAGAAGGAATCAACGGGCAAACCAAGTATCTGAGCTTCTCCTTTGTTTGAGCATGGGCTTCCAAGAAACATGATAGAAGATGACATGAGAGAGTCTGATCACAGGTCTTGGTCCCCGTTTGCTTGCTCCTTCGTTTCCTTCCTATTTGGTAACATGTCATGGTCTAGGCACTCAGAACACAAAGGCAAGTTAGAAAGAGCTCTAATTTTCTTTTTGGAGATGCTCTCCGTATAACAAGAGATTCTCATAAGCCATCACACAATGTGGTAAATGTGAGGAGAGAGACATTCACTCACTTTCAACAAATATTCTGGATTAACTTTTAGAAGTCAGATACTCTATTCGGCTCTATGAACTAAATCCAGGCTTTGCCTTTGCATTGTTTGTAGGAGGTGTTCAGACAGTTACAAACTAGTGAGATCGGGCTACAATAGGCCAAGTGCATGAGAACATCCAGCAGGTCCTCCAACTCAGGCATAGTGTCGAGGAAAGCTCTCTGCAGTGACGGAGCCTCTGAGACAAGCACTGAGAAAGGATATGTGTGGTCAGATGTGTAGTCAGATGAAGGGTGTGAAGGTTACAGGCTGAGGGAGCTGGAGATCAACGCGAATGTATGTTCTGTAACAATTAAAGACTAAAATTCAGACGACAGTGTTGACCCCAAAAAGTGTTTGGTGGCAAAAGGAACAAGAGATAACTAGAACCCTGCAGTATGGGATTTGAAAATGATTAACATTATCCAAATGAATTCAATGAGTAAGTAGTGAGGATTCTTCACAGAAACCTCAGGTATCATTTTGAAGGATGAACCTCAAAAAACAAATAACAAAACTAGGTCACATAAGGGGAACGGCAACTCAATTCATCAAAGAAAGTCACCAGGGGGGCAAGAGGAGAAAGTAGATCAAAGAAATTACAATTCCTTGGCCCCAAAGCTAGCCCAGGGAGCCAGAATCAGAACTTTAAATCATATGTGAAAATCCGTAACCCAGGGTCTGGCTAACCTCGACGAACAGAAATCATTAAAAGACAGATTTACTTACTTGGTTTGGAAATAATATAAGAGATCATTTCCACTATTCTCTTTGAAATATTCAATGAGATAAATAAAATACTAAGTACACCTGCCAATAGTAAACACTTACTCCCCATTAGCTGCTGTTGTTATGGTTACTGTTGTTATCATTGTAATTTCCTATGAGAAACCAGCTAACAATGTATGTGACACATTAGTCCAGGTAGGAAAAGCACTTCTTCCTTAAGAAACACAGAGTTCGGACTCGCACATGAAAAGGTAACTTGAGAACACAGGCTGAGCTGCATGAGGAGCATGCCCAGCGGAGCCTGCCTGCTTCTGTCCTCACGGCACTGCCCATCAGACAGAAAGAAACTCAAGGTCACCCCTAAACTCCCATTCCCAGGAACACTCTTCCACACCGTGAGGATCACTTCTCCTCGCACAGAATGCCTGCGGCTCAACATTTGCCTGAAGACAAAATATCTAAGGCTTGTTTGGGTCAGAAGAGGTAAGGCCAAGTAAGTCTTTTACATGGAATGGTATTGGTTAACTTCTGGCCTTCCAGCTAACATGCAGGAGAGAGACTGCCCTTCTAGTGATTATTTAAATTGTATGCACAGTGGGGGGTAAACGCACTATGTGCATAGTGGGGAGACGAGTGTAAATGGACAATAATTTTTTTAAAAAGGAAAAAAAAATTGTGTGCACAAATATTTTGAGGGGATTCTTAGAATTATCAGATCCTTGTGTAATCATTTCCATTAGTTTTCTAGAAAGTTATCCTATTTTTATCCACAAACCCATTCTCCTCAAGACCCAAACGGTTGCATGCATAACAAAGATAATTTATCCCCCCCCCCCAACACACCATTTTCACAAGTCTCACTGTTTCCCTTTCTCCCTATATTTTCTTTCTCTTTCAACTTTTCCATGTGTTGCCTCTGGGAATATCATGGAGGAATGACTGAACCACCAGGACATGTAACGTACAACGGGTATGGCCAGCAGAGTCAGTGAGCTAAAGAACGTCATAAAATTCTGCTTGGAGTTTAATCAAGGACATAAAGTCCAGTGAGCTTTGTCCATTCCAGTAAGAGGTGGAAACAAAATCAGTAAGCATAAAGCAAAACTCCAGCCAAATGAACCATGTGGTTGCAAGGGCTTGTCAAATTTCCAGGGGCTCCCATTTATCCCAGGTCAGTTCTCCCAGAGCTCTCCTATTTTTCACCAAATTAAGAGTCGCTTATGCCACGCTGATCCTTCCTTTCTCAAAACCCAGAGAGTTCCCCATATGCTTCTCACATCACAGTAAGACACCCACCATAGGACTCGGGTACCTACGCTTGACTTTTGATCATTTAAGACATGCAGTTTGCCAGGTCAGCAGTAACAGTGCACCTCAAACTCAATGGCTTAAGCAACGGACGTGTGCTTTCCCACAGTTCCTGGGGCCCGAAGTCCAACAACGAAGGTCCCGGCAGCACTGGCTCCTCCTGAGGGCTGTGAGAGAGAATCTGACCCAGGCCTCTCCTCTAGCTTCCAGCATTTTGCTGGCATCTTGGCGTTCTTGGCTGGTAGACACATCACCCCATCTCTGCCTTCATCTCCACACGGCACTCTCTCGGTGTGTCTGTCCAATTCCCCCTTTTCATAAGCACACCACTCATATTCGATTGGGCCCAGCCTAATGACCTCACTTTAAACTGATTACCTGTGTAAAGACCCCTCCTTCACACAAGGTCGCATGCTGAAGTACTGGGAGTTAAACTTCAATTTAATAATAGCAATACATAGAAATTCTTTTAAATAATATGAATTTTTAGGGGATACCCATCAATCCACAACACACAGTAATAACTTTACCATTATTATTATTCAGCTGAGTCTGGAGCAGCAATTATAAAGGGGAAGAGTTAGATTGACTTAGATTGAAATTCAGTTCTACCATACGTGCTCTGAGCTTCCCTTCTATGTGAAATAGAGAGAAAAATCCCTATCATGCGTGAATGGTATGAAGACTGAATGGGGAAAGCAACTTCTATAAAGAAACAATGACAAAACCTTGCACCTTACAGATCTGCAGTTAACTATTTACACCCAGCTAGACTAATCCATGTCAGGTGAGATCACTCTTCTAATAAACATGACACAACAAAGTCAAAGTTGCTTCCTTATTCCTTTGTTCAAAAAAAAAAAAAAAAGAGAAAACCTCGTAAAACTCATTCAAAAACAATCTCTCAAATATCTCTGTTTACCTCGGAGACTCCAAACACCCTTTCTTCCCATAATTTTAAAAAAAGCTTTCTTGTGTATAGCTGTTTAGCCAACTCCATAGAAAGCAATCCAAAACTGTCTTTTCATAACAGGTCCATCTGATCATTTGCTTGCAAGCTCTTAAAATGAAAGACCGGCATATTCAATGATGTCTGAGAATATTTTGCAAAGTTAGACCTTTTGTTAAATAGCTTCTCTATATAATTGTTGGAATTTAGTGCGACTGTGAAGGGTACCTTGTTCCCAGGCTGTTCTTTCTCTCTAATCTTGATGTCCACTGTCTATTTTCCTGGGTTGTTTTGTTGCTTCTTCTATCCTGATTCTCAAAACATGCTCACAGAAAAAAATACTAATGTATTTGGGGGATTAAGTAATAAAGTACTCTGGGGCTGCTGAGTAATATCGGACAGGTTATAGACTGCACATGGGCACCCCAATGCAATGCTGTAGGTTTTATGTTTATTACACTTCTCTAGCAGGTGACTGTAAGTCTCATTCTCATATAAATCTGTACATTCTAAAAACTCTCCCATCTGTTCAAGAAAGGATGATTTTCCTAATTTGCATGAAGACAACACACAGGCTAAGACTGTCCTTGCTGCTGGTAATTCTCATATGACTCTCAGAAGATTTCAGGGAAGGAGATCTAAACCTAAGGAAGTGAGCTCTGTGCAATTTCTAACCTCAGTTATCTGAGGGGCTGACTGGGGAGCATCCTCCGAAATGTCCTAGGGCAGGGTCAGCCTCCCTCTCCGTGTCAGCTCACAGAGAAAAATGTTAGTAACAGGAGGGACTCTCGGTCGGTGGAGATTCTGCCAGCGCTTGGCGCTGCCATGAGAGATGGAGGAGCTAAAGTACATATTTTTCTTGGCAAACGTGCAACCCTCTGCTTTCTGCCTCAAAAAAGAGAGCCGATCCCCAAGAAATTTACAGCTGTGTCTTCTTCCCTCACATCACAGTTGACTCATCCAGATGAGAACCTCAAACTCATCAAGAAGAAGCTCTCAAGATGAGAAACCCTAGTATAAGTTTTCTTCGGCAGAAATCTGGCATCTGATACATGACGAAGGCCTTCAGTTGGTGCATTTCAATGCACAAAAGGAGAGTATTTTATCGAATTGTTCAAATCGTCTCAACATAAACTAGCAACTGACCCAGTCAATGGAATCTCTCTGAACCATATTTTGAAAACTTTAATGAGCACCGAAAGTAGAAAACGTGTCCATTTTAAACATATGCATATTCTTACTTGGAGAGTTATGAAAAATGGAAAGAATAAATATTCAGGGGTGGCAAAATTATCTGATACATCAACATTGACGTCTTCGGAGAAAATTATATGGGATGATTGGGAGCAAAGCCCAGTGGACGCAGGTGTGTGGAAAGCAGAGCAGAGGGAGCAATCCAAATACGAAAATGCCTGTGGCAGGGGAGGGGCAGGGCACCACTTGATGGATGTGATTAAACAAGTTCTGAAAACCTGACTCAAAGTCAGCCAGCCAAAAGCGATAGGAAGCAAAGAGTAGGAGAATGAGGGTGAAAATTTATAGCAAGTAGTTGGGCTGCAAATTAGCATCACAGATAATGGCGCTGAAGGTCACACAAACTAGGACTCAGCTGCAGAGGCTAACTCTCAGAGCGCACCGGAAAAGAAAGAGAAAATTTGAGAAAGGAACAGCCATGCAGAAATAAAGACACAGACACAGAAAATCAGAGAAGTAGCAACGCAGAGCCCGCCCCCCAGCCCACTGCGGGCGGGCTTCATGGGCCCGGGGTGCAGTGCCTGCCAGGTGTGCTGCTTTTAGAGGGCGCCTTGGAGCCTCGCAATGAAATGTCTTCACTCTATTGGAACTAGCCTCGGAAAGGTCCTGCTTCTTACGATCTTTGTAACAAAAGTGGCAGGAATACCAGGCAGAGGAGAAAAGCTAAGGGGGCGGCTGGAGCAGGGCAAGGGGAGGCATCTGTGGGAAGAAGGAGGAAAACGAGCTAAGGAGAGCTGTGCAGCCGGACAGGTCCCAGGGCGTTTGCTGCACAGGTAAGGAAGGAGTCTTGGACCTGAACGTTTCAGAGCCAGCTGTCACCGCAGAGCTGGCGTGGAGGGCAGGTGTGGCGGAAAGGGGAGAGCTCTCCCACGATTTGGCACCTGCTGAGAGGCTAGAACTCACATTGGAAAAGCCGACTTCAGGATTTTATGTGAGGTTTTTAATCGCCCCTGTAATGTTTCCCCTAAAGAGAAATACCCTTGAATAGAAACACTTTTTGCAGATTATTAAAAGGGACAGTGTGAAACCTTCAATAATATTTAGAAATCCATGTAAGAGAACTAACTTGATTCATTCATCACATTTTCAACTAATGGTATGGGCTCCGTTTCTGCCCACACGGCACAGTACGGATAGACTTTTGTGTATCAAAATTAATTTTAAAAGGGGGACTTAGGGGTCTCAGCAGTTCTCCCAATTTAAATACACTTAAGTAACTGTGAAAACTGGTCAGTTTACACATAAAGTCATGCCAATTTAAAACAGAAAAGTTCCATTGATATTGACCACACTTTTGGCTCCTATTAAGTTGCTACATAAATACATAAAGCAGGTCTGTAACACTATATGTCTGCAAAAACATATTTTTGGCAAACAAAAGTCTTTCCATTTTTAATCTCAATCTTCCTTGCCCAGCATTCTTGAATATTTTAAAGTTACTTTGGGTTCTAAGTCTCCAACCCACCCTTCACCCCCCACCCTTGTCCATTCTGCACTTGTTCATTCGTTTCCTTTGCGGATTTACATATAATACAGTTCGGTTGAAATGTCCAGTCCCTCAGCGTTCAGCTTTCCAGTCATCAGTGAAGCAACACCTGAAGTTCAATGTTACCAGTCAATGATTACATTGGGTTGAATTGTGGTCCCCCAAACGATATGCCCATAGCCTAGCCCCTGGAGCCTATGGCTGTAAATTATCGGGAAAAGGGGTCTTTACGAGTTCTTTTAAGTGAAGGATCTCCAGAAGAGATGATGCTGTATTATCAGGTGGGCCTTAAGTCCAGGGGTGAGTGTCATTCATTATAAGAGACACTTACCAGAGGACAGACACACAGAGGAGAGAACACAGAAAAAGGCCACACGGAGACGGAGCAGAGACCGGAGTGATGCAGCACAAGCCACAGATGCCTGGAAGCCAACAGAGGCTGGAAGAGGCAAGGAAGGATCCTCCCCTGGGGCCTTCCTGGGGTGCACAGCCCACCTGATTTCAACTGTCTAGCCTCCAGCATTGTGAGAGAAAACTTTCTGTTGTTGTTTTTTAAACATTTTTTTATTGTTGTTCAAGTACACTTTTCTGCCTTTTCCCTCCAGCCCTCCCCACCTCCTTTGCCATCAAGTTTATGGCAACTTGTTACAGAAGTCCTGGGAAATGAGCACAGCGATTAAATAGTGTCCAATTATTTTGA
>VMDR010005082.1:12818-54493 GCA_007922815.1 Macrotus californicus | reverse complement strand
CTTTATTCTCTCCTATGTGCCACACTCTCTCTTTTTGCCTCATTAACTTGTACTACATACAGGCTGTTTCAACCATGGACTACCTGCTGCCAATATTTTACAGACTTGCCTCAATTAACCCAAATCGGGATGTTTTATTTGAACACAACTTGCAGAATGAAATAATCTAGAAAATCTCAATCAGCACTATACCTGGTTTGAATTAATTAACAGTGTAGCAGAAATAAATTTGTAACTTGTGACCTGGAAAACTTAATTCCCCAATGAGAAACTAAGAGCATGATACGGTCTGTAGAGTCCATTTGGTTTAATTTGTCCATTTATAATTCTTGAGGGTTTTTTTTTTCTTTTAAACTCAGGGCATTAAAAACAAAATAAATTACTTGAGAATTCATTGCAACAGGTACAACAAAAAATGTCTTCTTTATACTGTTACCTACACAAGATAGGGCATATTTTTATTTCTCTATCTCTCTATTATCTATCAATCTACTATCTATCTATCTATCTATCTATCTATCTATCTATCTATCTATCATCTATCTATTTATCTATCTATCATCTATCTAGCATCTTCCTATTCCTAGGACTAAAGGCCAAATCTGAGTTCTTGCCAGGGCCTTCTTTGTATTCTTCTGGTTCTCACCTGCTCCTCACCACTGTTGTAGAATTTTCTAATGGTTTTGCCTCCATGATTGGTTTAGTATGATGACTTGCTCCTTGCCTCCATGATTGGTTTAGTACGATGACTTGCTCCTTGCCTCCATGATTGGTTTAGTACGATGACTTGCTCCTTGCCTCGACAAGTTCTCTACTGCCAGTGCTGCTACTTTCCATTCAGAGCCCATGGGCTCTGTATTGCATTTCCTGTGCTGGGCTTGGTTTCCCTCCTGCTCATTTTGTGCTGAGTTATGCAAGCTAAGTACACACATTTTCTGTGGCCTCCTGAGCTCAGAAAGCAAGTCTGAAGCCCCCCTTGGTTCAATTGCCGGAGACTACCATTTTAGCTCATACTCTTTCTTTGTGTTCTACTGTGACCTTTGCATCCAGCAATTCACATGGACTCTCTTCTTACCCTGAAAAGAGGAGCCATTATCCTGTGCCTGAGTTTTGAATGGGGAGGAAATGCCTCCAGGCTGAATACCTCAGGCACACAGTCCTTGAGGAAACACAGACATCCTGGTTCACAGTCATTTTCTGCTTTCTGTCCCTTTCCATATGTGGTTCAGAGGATGAATTTGAAACTGTGCTCGGGCTCATGGCCAGAACTGTGTACGGCTGGAGAAAAGGCTCATACCATATTGTTCTTTAAATCCTCTGCCTGTCTTTGCACTTTACAATGGCCTCGTGGATGAGATAGGACTGCAGAAGAATTATCAAAGAGAAAAATGAAAGTAAACAGATTTGTGCCAAATTGAGCTATTGACGTTTGGCTCTTTCTTGAATTTTTCCAAAAACAGAATTTAAAAAGGCATTGTTCCATTCTAGAAGAAGGTCCTCAGGTACCAGTCCTCAAGGATGTCTGAGAAAGAGAAGCTATCTTGTCCCTTGGATTAATGCCTGCTTTTGGGGGTATGTTCTAGTTGAGTCTCTAAGGGTTCTGGAGACATCTAAAGCTGCCTGGCTTCAACTTTACTTGCAACAATGTTTCTAAACTCCCCAGCAGGGCTGGCTTCATGGGCATGTGGCCTATGTTGTCATATAGGGCTCACACTTAGGAGGACCTCATCTTGGTTTAACATTCTGTTCTCGCCATGTTGAAATTATTATTTTGGAAGAAGAGGCCCATGTTTTCCTTTTGCACTGGGCTCCCACAAATTATATAGCCTGTCCTGCTCTCTAGACTGTTTGTCTCAGAATCACCTGGTATATGTCTATAACTCCGGTTCCTACTGTATCAGACACTCTAGGGCTCAGACCCCTCAATCAGCGTTTTAACAAATATCTAATTAATTCTTTCACAAAGTTTGCAAAGCGAGAAAACCACTGGCATAGAAATACAAGATGTCATATTCTCGGGCAGCTTTGCTTGTTAAAAGATTTAAAATAGAATTCTTGGCAGTAATTTCAAGCAGGGGGTAAGAAGAAGCATCCATAATTAAAAGTGTTTTATGTAAAACATACTAGGTGGTTTCGTGTTATCACCAAGATCAATATTGAGAATATGCCTAAAAATATTGATTTAAGAATTTTCATATTCTTTGTTCATCTTGGCATTATTTATTATTTTATTTCTATTAGTCTCCCATTAAGTCAGAAAAATGCATCTCCTATTTTTTAACTAATTAAACCTGCTAAAAGGGAGAATTATTGTTCTAAAAGTAGTTCCAACTTCCTCCAATCCCTTCAACACTCAACAAATCAGAAAAGATGGAGCCCTCATAAGTCTTGTAGGTTTTTGAGAAGTGGTAGTTGACAGTCTTGTAGGTGAATATGTATATTTAGTTTTTATTCCACACTAATTCGAAGACAGGAAAGGACATCAGCCTCCTTGACGACTCCCACAGATGTTAGCCTGGCTCTGGAAGCAAGACCCTGGATTGAAGGTGACCGGGGACTGCTGTCTTCTTATGGATCTTTCCGGGGGACTGTGAACCTGAAGATAATTGGTATCAGTTGCATTAAGATGATAGCATTACATATTTAATCTCGGCCAAATCACCATAGAGCCATTAGAAGGAAACAGCTTTTCATTACAGTGTACAGAACACAAGTTTAACCAGCCCTCCAGTGATGGAAATGTCTACCTGACACCAGAAAGCCCTTGACTCACGTGACTGCTGTGCTAGTTGATGTCTGGGCACGAAGTTTCATTCTTTCTGACCATATCAAGCTCAATCTGTAAACATGAAAACATTTTCTAACCTGTAATTTTAGACACTTGATGGTTAATGGACGGTTTTGACTGATTTTCTGTGTATTTTAAAAATAATATTTGTGTGTTTTTTCTTTTTAAGAAAATAAAAAAAATCATGGTAGAGAATTTTGGAAAAAAAGTTATATGTTGTTGCACAAATATTTTGATGACTTGAAATTTCATTTTACTGAATTTATTTTACTTTATACTTAGAACTATTTATAGTGTACAGGGTGGGGCAAAAGTAAGTTTACAGTTGTTTGTATAGAAAATAACACAATAAAAATTAATAAATAATAATACCAGAATAAGCTATGTTTTGTGTACTCACAGCTGTAAACTTACTTTTTTCCACCCTACAGAGCTGTTATCTTTGAAGCAAACATATGAATAAGAGCTTTGGGAAGTTAATTAGCAATACTATTAATTTAAACAGTGTTTTTCTCTCATTGTGTGAATTGAGATTTAAAATGAAGATCTTTTGGGATGGAGTTTATTATTATTATTTTTAAAACAAATTATTTTTTAACCTGAACTTTCTACCTGGCTTTTGATACGTACTTTAGAAAAGAATGAGAAAATGTATATGCACAGGTCAGATCGTAAAGACAAACAGTGTAAATGATTTCCAGGGAGCCTCTTCTCATCTTTCTGTGTTTACCTTTTGACTCATCTGCCTCCCAGCTCTGGCTGGTGGCAGCCTTTCAGTCCTGCTGCTCCTAATCAGCCCTGTAATGTAAGCCTCATCCGAGCCTTTCCCAGAATGGCATTCAGGCATCTGCTCTGCCTGGACTAAAGGCCAGAGAAATGAACCGAACTGTTCTAATGGCCTTGACGTGAGTCAAACAAGTGGGCCAGGGCCTTAAAAGATTCAAACACAAACTCACAAATATCTGGGATGTTCTTTTTGTTTTTGATGTTGTTGCCCAGTTACATAATGAACATGGTTTGTGTGCATAGTTATTATTTTGTTTGGGCCCTTTCTCTATAAAAGATTTGTCTGCTTATTAAAGAATAAATACAGGTCCTGGCCAGGTAGCTCAGTTGGTGAGAGCATTTTCCTGATATGCCAAGGCCGTGGGGCTGATAATACACCAAGGTTATGTGTTCGATCCCCAGTCGGGGCACAAACAGGAAACAACCAATAAATGCATAAATAAGCTGAACAACAAATCAAGGTTTCTCTCTCTCAAGTAAATAAAAATTAATAAAAGAATAAATACAATGACCCGTATTTTATAAACAGATTTATTTAGTTTATAATTATTTGGTTAAAAAATGATAAATGCGAACAGGATTTCAAAGAGATATTTGTGTATCCAGGTTCATAATGGTGTTATTTATAACAGCCAAGAGGTGGAAGCCAACTAAATATCCATCAGGGTATGAATGGATAAAGAAAATGTGGTCTATACATACAATCAAATGTTTTCAGCCTAAGAAAGAAGAAAGTCATTTCACATATTACGACATGGAGGGACCTTAAGGACATTGTTCTAAGTGAAACAGCCCATCACAGAGAGACAGATGATGAATGGTTCCACTGCCCTGAGACAGCTAGCCAAACTCGAAGAGCGAGAGCGGAGTGGTGGTTGCCGGGGGTGTGGGGCGGGGGCAGGACCGGGAGCTGCTCCTAGGTGCGCATCTCAGTTTAACAGAAGGGAAACATGTTGCACCACAGTTCGCACGTACTCAGCACTGCTGAGCTGTGCACCTAATGGCACATTTTTAGTCTTTATTTTTTACCACAATTAAACATAACAATTAAAAAAGTTACTACTGTATGATGGCAGATCAGCCGAATTAGATAGAGCAGGCAATATGGTTTCACCCTCACACTGAATTCTAATTTGAGACTGAACACTGCTTGTCGTCCTCTGAGCGGGGCAGCTCTCCCGTCTCGTGTGCTCTGACACCGCAGGAGTTCGCCCGGCCTGCCGTTTCCTGGTGTTTGCCCAGCGTTTCAGGGCATGGCTGCTGGGCAGAACACTGGAATGGTCTGTCTTCACAAGAGCTGTACAGACGCAGAGGATAGCACATGTGCTGAGTACTTTACAATTAGTGTTTTATAATAGTCCCGAAGCACCACACTTTAATCTTCTAAAATTTTAAAGGTTGAGAAGAGAAAGCACAAATAAACCCCCTTTTTCATTTTCAGTTTCAAACTTTTAAAATGATTGTTTAATTACATTTATAAGTAATAAAAGCTAGGTAGTAAAAAAAGGAATTTTAATTGAAATGCACTATTTTGTTTAAACTGTGCATTCATATTTAACAGGTAAAGTTTATGAACAGATTGCCCATTTTACAATTTTAAATTTATTTTCTATTATCAGACGCTGCCCTATAATTAGGAAATTACGTGTGTAGTCTTTCTGTTCTCCAATGTAATACAACCGTTGCTAACACTAGAAAGAGGCACTGGGTTAAATGTGTAAAAGTTTTTTTGCCAATGACTGATTCTTGATTGGTGTGAAGTGAAAATGGTTTAAACTCAAGTTTGATAAAGTCCAGTCACTGAAGTGCTGTGGAGGGTGGCACGAAATCCAAGATTATAGATCTGACAGCAGTCTTTACTTGGCACAGCTAAATTATTTTGTACCAGTATTGCTCTGATTGCCTGATCTTTTGTCATTCTCAGTAGCCATTTGTCCTTTATAGGAAAGAAACATTATATAAAAAATGTTGAGCACGTTTATTACTTTGAGAAATGTTCAGCTCAGTCTTTGCAGGTGATATAAATTTATAGTTCATTGCATTTACATTCTCAATGAATTATTGGGTGACTTCCACCAAAAGTTCTTGCTTAGATTTAAATCATTATTTTTGGTGTAGGAATGTGACTTCATAGGAATTCAACTATTAACCACATACGGAATACAGGTTTTTTTCCTTAAAATCTCATTCATGTAGCATATTTCAATTACTGAAGTTATATATCACCAATCTGTAATCTAAACTAAGCTACAGCTATGTCTAAATCATTGTGTCATTTATTTTCACTCTTCCCTTTCAGATAATTAAAAATACAATTAAAGTGGAATTAAAACAAAATGACAGGATAAGAGAAAAAAATTACAAGTCAAAGTTCATTATAACATTCTTTGTTAAGGCTTTAGGTACACTGTGGTTACATTGTATTTTCTTCATGTAAAAACTAAATTTACACAATTTTCTTATTAAAATATTCTTAGGCCTGTCTTGCACCACTGGTATTAGAAAGGAATTCCACCGTCTTGGAAAAGAATAGAAGGTATGGCAAATGTAAACATAAGGCACATATATTGGGACAATAATTTTTTACAGTTGCTACAACAGCGCTGTAATTCGCCTAATAGAAAGCATATTGCTGATTGTGTGGAATATTCTCACAGTGCTGGTGCCGCTTATTGGCAGGGAACAAGGATTCAAATGAAATTAAGAAACGAAAGTTAGGGGAGTAAAAATATAGTTTTTAACTCTTTCATTTTGACAAAAGTTTTAAATGGTGAAATTATTAAGCTATTTACCAATAAGCAAACAAACACATCCACAAACATGTTAAGCGACTTCAGACCTTTAAAATTCTTCCCCGGGCCCATGGGCCTCCCCACAGCTCCCAGCACATGATTTATCCCCTAAACCACAGAGAGTCTCTCAGGAATCAACTTTCTCAACTTCCTGTTTGTCTCTCCACCCCCTTCTGCTAAGATGTTCCTGCTAGACCAGGATGTAACTTACCCCCTCGTTTTAGAGGGATTATTTTTCCTGCTGTCAGGAGCTGTCTTCGGTTGTTCCATTGATCCCACTCCTCTCTGGGTATTTGAGTATCTTTTGTCAAGGACCGTGGTTCTTCCCAGTGATTCTTCCCAGTGATTCTTCCCTTTCCCTTGCGTCTTTGTCCTGTGAAGGTTTCCTCCTTAGAACAGAAACCCGCTGAGGTCTCCGCCTAACAAAACAAAGGAAAACCAAGCATGTTCACAGACCCACACTCCCACAAAGCCCCCCACTGACTCTCCAGCACTCTTGGTCCACTAGGTTATTCTTTCCAATTCATTTGTAGCTGAAATTCTCCCAGAAGCTAGTGGTCTCCACCTCTTCATCTCATTTTTGCTTCTGAATTCACTGCAATCCACTCTCATTTAACTAAAATTTCTCTTTCCAAATTGTCAGGGCCCTGGTTGCTAACTGTGACCCTTTTTCATCTTTTTTCCTACTGTAGCTCTCCTCAGTGTTCAGGATTTTTTTTCCCTGACTCTGTCACCTCTGCCCTAGCTGGAGCCACCCTTGTCTGGTGGCTACACTGCCTCCCAGGGGGACTCCCTGAACTTTGTTCCATCCCCAGAGGTTTGAGGGACCTCTCCAAATCTTCTAATCTCTCCTGACAATGATAATAATGCTTCGCTCTGGCCTACAAGGGCCTATCTGAACCCGCTCTTGCCTACCTCTCCACCCTTTCTTTGCTCTCTAACCTCCCCCACCCCTTCTGGCTCCTTATTCTCAGAGGTCAGTGTGATGTTACCCTCTTTGACTACCCTACCAAAGTGGCCCTTGTCCCAGCCTCTTGATGTCAAATCCTGCTATTGGAATGCTCTGTGTTACCACCCATTGTAACATCCCCAGGAGCCATGCAATGGCTGGCACATAGTAGGTGGTCAATAAACCTTTTTCAAATGACCCCAAAGCCAAATGCAGTCTTCTTCAGCCTTCGTAGGGAACAATTGCAAGAATCATGGAATGGATTCAGTAAAATGTCATCTCTCAATGTTCAGTATTATTATCCAGTTCGTCTATGAAATATTCTCCTTTTTTATTATACAGATTTCCATGGTTTTCAGTGATACGTGTTTGGCGTCCTCTTCCTTTACCTTTCTGTGAACATTGGTATTCTTAGACCTCTCACTTGATCTACACACTTTCTGCAGAAGGCTTTTTTCCTTTCCTGACTTTCGTTATGACCTGCATGCTGATGATCCTCAGACCCACATTCCAGCCCAGATTTCTGGCCTGGACTTCTGCCCTTGACTGTGTCACAGGCGCCTCAGAGGAACTTGGTCAGACTGGAGTCTCTGCTGAGCCTGGCCTTCCTCTGCGTGCTCTCTCCTCCAACGGCCCAGCAGAAATCCAGTTATCCGAGATAAATTCAGCCACAGTCTAGGTGTCAACTTTTTCCTTTATATCATGTCTAATTTGTGGCAGGGTTTTATCAATTGGACACCCTCAATATCTTCTGACTTCGCTCCCTTTGTCACTGGTTGGGTTTCGACCATTGTTATCCCCAGATGACAGTCACCTTACTGCTTTCTCTGAATCCAGCCCTGATCTAATAAAATCCATCAGCGGGGAGGGGGAGGGGCAGAATGGGGGGAAAGGTACAGGGAATAAGAAGCATAGATGGTAGGTACAAAATAGACAGAGGGAGGTTAAGAATAGTATAGGAAATGTGGAAGCCAAAGAACTTACAAGTATGACCCATGGACATGAACTAAGGTGAGGAAATGATGGTGGGAGGGGGGTTACAGGGCAGGTGGAAATAAAGGAGAGAAAAAAATGGGAAAACTATAACAGCATAATCAATTAAAATATATTTTTAAAAAATCTATTCTCCCTAAAATACAGTAATTTTTTAACACACAAATCAGATCATGTCATTCTCAGTTTAACATCTTTAATAGTTATTGAATGTCTTCAGAAACAAAGAAGGTTTTTTATTTGGCCCTTTTCTGACTCTCCAAACTCTTTTCTTAATATACTCTGCCACGTATTTCTTGCTGTCTTCACACCCTCAGTTTGGAAAAGGCCAAGTCTTCATCTTCCTATGTGTGTTTGAAATTCTTATTATTGCTGTTTGGTGCATCTTTCTTATCCCCTTCATACCCATGCATCCTTCAGAAATCAGCTCCTTGGAGCAACTTCTCAGTGGTTCAGTTGTCTGTCCTATGAGCTCATTTTAAATCCTGTGCTTGGCTCACAGAACTTTTTCATTTATATTGAAATTATTTTCCTCTTCAAACTCCTAGAGGTCAGGGACCTTTATCTCGGATCTCTCAGTGTCTGGAAACACAGAAACTGATAGAGAGTTGGTGCTCAATAGATGGAAAAAGAATGAATCAAGATGAAAAGAAAATTAGCTGTTTTCTTAGAGTCATAAAAAGAACTCTGAGATTCTGTTCTAACTCACACTGAGATTTGAGAGGGCCACTCAATTTCATTAGCTAAAAAATAGAATCAGTTGTGATAATGATTTCTTATTTTCTTTCTGATGGATGTTGGCAATAGAATTTCCCAAGTATAGAATTTGAGGTGCAGGATATACTTTAGAAATTAAGTCTGCACCTGCTAGCCACACGTACTTGAAATACATATATGTGGACCAACACTATTCAAGACAAGATCCAAGGTCCTGTGATAATTACATATGAAGCAATTTTGCTTGTTAAGGTATTTTCAGTGGTGCAACGTTGATTCATTGTAACATATCTTTTTCTAAGATATTCTTTTAGCGATATTAGCATTTCCTTGGCTTTGTTGTTACCTGCAATGTTACAATATCATGTAACCTCTGTATGTTCTCCATTAACGAAGAACAAAATAAGCATCTTTGTAGCTATATAGTTTCGAAATCCAAAGGAAGAACATATTCCCTTATTATTATGTTTTCTGAAATCATTTACTAAGTTTATCAACTACAAACAAGTTTCCATTGCCGTTTTAATATTGTCTCTACCTTGTCAAATGTGATGGTTGTGAAGTAAACCAATTCAATTGCCCAAATGTTTTGTGTACTTAATCTGAGATAATGGGTTTGACTTGTGCCTCTATTACCTGGAATTGTGAATAAATTAGCGGGTAATTTTGATCTCGTGTAATTATTAGGGTTCTAGAAACATATTTCTGGGTGCTGCAGTTATATACATCTGTTCTTTAAACATTATTAGACTTCTGTGGAGTGGCAAAAAGTTCTTATGATTCAAAAGTACATTTGCAAAACAGATAAACTGGTATGCTTAATGATGCTTTAAAAAGTCAAAAGTTAAACAAGTAACAAAAGTATAAACGACCAAACACCTGCAAATCCTTCTAAAATCCGCCACCCAAATATTTCTCTTGATTTTGAGAATTTTCATCTGTAACCTTGTCCTACCTGATCATGTGGGAGTCTAGCCTCATATCAGTTTCCTTTCATCAAGAATGTTGTGTGTGTGTAGTGTGGAGAATAATACAGTAAGTAATAACACAAGAGCACACTCCTTGTTCCATGTGTTTACACCCTTACAGCTAATTTTGCCCCATTCTCTCTCTCTATGTACACACACAAACAGGTCTCATCAATTAATGAGAAGTCTCACTCTCACTACCCCATGTCCTTCTGCCTCTGGTTTTCCTCCCACCTCCGCTGTGCTCCCAAGATTTATCTTCTGTAAGCCAGTTTGGGGAGACATCCTCTCTTTACTTGGATGTAAGGCTCTGTTAGAAAGTTGCCAGTGCGCCACTGCCTTGTGGCCCAATGTTTAAAAGAGATTTTAGGGCAATCAGCTCTCCAACCACTGGAGACGGGACTAGAAATAATCCATCTTGCCTATTGTCTCTGTTTTATTAGTTATCATGCAAAATGCAGGCCTCTCTATGTATCAATAAATTCTGGAACAGGAAGTTGGGCTACATGGTTAGTGTTTGAGGCAAAATCAGAATTACTCTTGAAATCTTTTAAATTATCCCTCCAAAATTGTTTACATGGTTTTGAGGGTACAATTCTCTACAGCAGTTTTTTGAGAACCATTGAGGTAGACTGAAGAAAGGAACAAAGGGAAAGACTATGGGCAAGTGTGTCTCATGGGTCTCCTTCAAGGTAACCATTACATCCCCAGCTGTAAACAGGGTAGAGGGTTCTGAAATATTCCATGTTATCTGCTGCCTAATCGCATATAATTATCTTCTGGAGGGTGGGCCCTTTGTAGTACAGGCTTCCCCCA
Source organism: Macrotus californicus (assembly GCA_007922815.1). Lineage (NCBI taxonomy): Eukaryota > Metazoa > Chordata > Mammalia > Chiroptera > Phyllostomidae > Macrotus > Macrotus californicus. The sequence continues at coordinate 43,684 of VMDR010005082.1, read as the reverse complement.
CTAGGTGAATGGTTTAGGAACCCATCTGTATTCATGTATTAGCGGGTGTTGTAAGAGGCTGCATTCAACTTCTGTGAATTTTTTTTGAAGACTCAACACATTTGCCCATTTCTTTTTTTAAATGATTTTATTACTTTGTTGTTCTGCATTTTCCCCCCCATCACTCCCCGCCACCTCAGCCAATCCCACCTCCCTCCCTTGCTCCCACCCTCCCCCTTCGTTATGTCCATTTCATGATGGGTGACTTATGAGCACAATATTCCACACCACACTGTGTTCAGCAGTTTTTGACCAAAAATGTCATGACCCCCATGCCCCACCCTCCCTATTTACCAGATCTCGCCGCAAGCGACTTTTTTTTATTTGTTTCCCTGGATGAAAAAAGTCCTCAAAGGGAAACATTTTGCCCAAGTGGAAGAAGTGAAACAAAAAAACGGCAGAAACACTAACAGACATCAAAACTAATGAGTTCGAAAACTATTTTGAGCAATAGAAAAAATGTCTCAATAAGTGTATTGCATCAAATGGAGAGTACTTTGAAGGTGACTGAAGTTTAAACACGTAAGAATAAATACACAATATTTTATAAATTAATTCCAGGTGTTTTGGGGTTCCCCTCTATACAGTAAACACTCAAAAAATATTTACTGAATTCAAGGCTAAATCTTGCTTGGTCACATTAACACATACACTGTTCTTTGAAAACAGGCCACCTGTTTCCTGTTTTGCCAAGTTGCTTTTCCTCTTTGGATGGCTGTCATTTTTATGGCCGTTGGTCTCATTACTACAGAGTGGAGTCACAGCTTCCTCAAGGGTTGAGATCTGGAGTCAGCCTGTCAGATGTGCGTGTGTGCACACATGCACGTGTGTCAGGAGGTCCTGCTGAACTCTCAGCCCCACCCGCACTCCACTGTGAGTTTCTCTTCTAGCCTGACACCCTCCATAACCCTCACTCTTGCTCCAGGCTCTGACACTCCTCTTTCTTGAGCAGCAAACTCTCAATATTCTTAGCTTTTTTCTCCGACTCCTGCCTCTGGTTCTTTGCCTGAAGCTAGCTGAATCCTCTCAGCCAGGATTTTATTTTTATTTGATTTGTGTGTTTGTTCCATGTTCCATGCTCTTCAAGGGCAGAAGTGGGTCAGTGTCCTGGCTTCCCAGTGTGGCTGTCAGAGCGTTATTCCTTCTCACTGAAGCTCTGCTCCTTTGAGGCCGATCCTTTTCTTCTCATCGAACGATATCAGTTAACATTTATTGAACACTGCTACTGAGCCAGGCAGTATGCTAATCACTTTGCACAGATTATTTCACTGAATATACACAATGACTCCATAAGGCAGAAACTATCATTATCATATCATTATGAGCTTCACAGAGGTCAAGAAACTTGTTCACATCTGCGTACGTAGATGTGGATGCCTGACTCCCTGGGTTATTGTGAGGTATAAATATATGTAAAGTGCTCAGTAAATACCAGGGAAGTTTGCTGGTATTTTTGTTGTCCAAGGGGCCTCCGTGTGAAGTGGAGAAGCTAGAATTCAAACCCTGCTGGTCTGACTCTAGAATGCGTAATCTTAATCACCATGCAGAGCTTGGTGACGTTCTACTGACCACTCTTCATTCAGTAATAATACCCTGGGCTCAGCTTTTGAAGCCCATTCTGCCTCAGTTCCCCCAGGCTTTTTCTTAGCGTGTGGGGTGGCTCATTTACCACTTACTTTTATGAAACTCCTTCTTCACGTTACCTCATCCATTCACAGCCCAACACATCCTACACCCTTCACTACCTCTGAAGTCACTAATTCATGCCTCTCTATTTTGCCACAGCCTACCGCCACTTTGGTACATCCTTCCTGAGACACCCGCCCATAATTACCGCCACAACTTCCTTATCTATCAACTATCGTCCACTTCTCTTTTTGCTCAGATTAGATCTTTGCGTTCAAATCATAATCATGTGCTCGTAGAGAATCTCAGTGACCTTATTTGCTTCTCTGCCTCTCACACTCACCTGGAGAACTTTAATACAGGTTGAGCCCAACACTCTACCTTCTTTGTACCTGCATCTGAACAACTGTATATGGCTGGAGAAAAATCAATAACGGGGCAACTTGATTTTTCCATTAGATAAATTCATCATCATATTTAAGTGTCTCAAGTAGGCACTCGGCACTGTATGGCAGTGCAGTATTCCCTACCCAACTCAACCACTCTCAAGACAATTAGTTTACACTTTCTCCCCTCGCCTCGCACCTTGCACACCTTCCCTTTGCGTGCACTCTCACTGCTGATCTTGTTCCTTACTTTGTTAAGAAAATAGAGGCAATGGGATGGAAACCCCTTATACTCCCCATTGTCAGACCCATGAAACCAGCCCTGCAGGAGTCCCTTCCTTTTCTCTCTTCCTGTTAATACAGAGGGAGTAGCCCTTTTCTTGTCAAAGACCGGCCTCCACCTGTGGTCTGGGTCTGATTCTCTACTGACTTTGTAAGAACTTTCCTTCTTCTCTTTTCTGCATGTCTAAGTGTCCCTCTCAGCAATGTTCCAGGAAGGAACTCTCACGCAGTCGCTCATATCCTTTCAGTTTTGAGGAAGCTTCGCTCTCAGATGGACCATTATCTGCACTCTCTGTCTCCCCTGCCTTGCCCCACATTTGCTGGTCCCCACCTCATCATGCCACTCCTACATGGCATCTATACCACTTCTCCAAGGAAACTGGTTTTGTAAAGTCACCAGTGAATTGCGTGCAGTTAAATCCAATGGACTCTATGCTATCTTATCAGCTGACTCACTCACAGGATGGCTCCCTTTTCATTCAGATTTATCTCTTTAGAAAGACCTTTTCTGATGACTCTAGCTGAAATATTCCCTCCCTTCCCCCATAATGGTGCCATTACATCACTTTCCTTTATTTTCCTCATGGCACTTGTCTCAATTTATCTTGCACATGTATTTGTTCATTTGTTGACTGTGTCTCCTGCCCCCACCTAGAACAGTGCCTGGCACATCACAGATGCCCAATAAGGATTTGTTGAGTGACAGACACAATACTATATTTAGAATCCTTTCGCCCCTCCAACAACAATGCTTTTGTTAAGTGGATGGAGTTGGTCAGCCGGACTCTCTCTCACGTTAGTATAGCTCTCTAGTCCCTCAATCAAGGAGACTTCCTGGTGGGCTGCCCTCATTCTTGGGTGGATCTGAGTCTCCCACAGGACCAGTCTCAGTGTGAGTCTATGTTTTCCATCTTCTTTCTCTTCCTTTTCTTCCCACTCATCCATACCATTCTGGTCACACATTTCTAGTCTTTTCTTTTTCTATATTATTCTCGGTTTTAAAATCTCCTTCTTAAGCACTAAGTACAGGTTCCCAAGTTGGCAGTGATTGGTGCCATCTCTGAGCTGGTTTGGGAATGTCACAGTCTTTCACTTGTCCTATAAGTCTGGAAAATTTCCCAGTTTGGAGCCAGCTGGCTAAGTTCCAGATCTTGTCTCCAGTTTTCCAAAGTCTTAAGTATCTGGGTCACAGTTATTTGCAGACTTGACTTTTGTTGTCTTCCCACTAAACTATTGTGGTCATCCAGTGAAGCAGACTGATAATGAAAAATAGCATGAGTATTCCTATGAGAATCTCAACCTTTCTCTTTTTCTAGGGTGGGTTTGGCCAGTCTGACAGGAACGATTAACAACATTGCTAAAAAGAATATCCCATTTTAAAAATTCACCGCTATCAACTAGACCATGTTATTCCTCACTCTCTTATTGTTAAACAAACAAGAGAACAAAACAACATATTCTTGGGAAACATTTTGAATTCTAATTTTATTATGTGCTTTCTTTGAGTGATCATAAATGTCTTTTAATCATGATTTAATAGTAATAAAAATATTGTCATATGCAATTAGGCATAACATCTGCTTGAGACCTAAACTCAGCATGTGTGTGTGTGTTACAGAGTTAACACTCCAAAAGGCCAAGATGGATAATCTAGTGCTACTGGCTATGCAATTTCAGCCCCTACTCTGAACATGGCCAATAGAGGCACCACATGTAGGGTGATCTTTTAACTAACCATCTAAAGTTGGGTACTGTTAACAATTATGCTGGGATAACATGAGTAAACTGGGGCTGTCCTGAGAAAATATGAACATATAGTCATTCCAAACATAAGGTTTTTTTGATAACTGTGGACCACTCCAATCTCCTGCAAGGCAAACAGAGGCTCTGTCCCTTGCAGCTGGAACTCATCGATGGCCTTGGTTCCCAGGCTTAAAGGTGTATAAAAGGCATAATTAGTCAAAAACTAGGGACTTGTTTAATTGTTACAAGGACATTTTGCTAATCTCACAAGTTGATGATAATACAGACCATATCTTCTATAGTATTTACTACCCCACCTCTCACAAAATAAAGCAGACCCTTGATGAATTAAGAAGGAACTAAGAGAGAGGTGTGAGTGGACTAACTTCCCTTTCCCAGTTCAACCTCTGTTTAATTCAACCATAGTCTACTATGGCAAGTAAAATCAAGCCCTTTGTAGAGAGCATCTTATTTGCAATGCAGTTTCTAGAAGAAAAATATAAATGTGTGTGTGCATGTGTATATTAGGCGTGGTGGGGTGGGTGGAAAAATAGAATAGAAAAGAACTGAGATTGGAATCAGAGCTAAATTTTTCTTCCCTCACCCTTAAACTATGTAAATATGTGCATGTACATATATACATATACATATTTTTATGAAATTCATGAATGAATGCATTTCTTAGAGGAAGGTTATTACAGATATGCCACAAGCAAACCAATAATTAAGTTGATAATGCTTGTATATCAGTAAGATTTTGAAAAGGCCAGGACAGCAGGATACTATGCTTTCTTCTCAGTGGCTCCTGGGAGCAGATCCTGGTTATTCTCCTTTAATTGGGACCCTAAGACTGGCCCAGGGTCAGGGCACCAGCACTGGTCTTCCTTCTGGCTTTAAGCTATGAGCAGTCAACCATGAGAAAAAACTATGGATACTGAGAATATGAAGCTTGTTTGAAAGTAAAGAAGCTCTTTTCCCTGGTGATTCATGGAATTTATTCCCTCATTTGACACATACCTCATGAAGTCTTGGGTCCCGTAGACACATTTGCCTTGCAAAGTCATCAACTCTCACCTTCCTTTTATTGGCAGCCTCCTGCTGACCTGAGTTTGAGTTTCTCCAGTGAGAGCAAACTTGTCGCCTCCCATTGAACAGCTGTGGCTGTTAAAAGGTGTCTTCCTTTAATTCAGCTGAAATCTGTCATCCCAGGTGACCAACTATTCTTGTTTGCCCAGCAATGTCCTGGCTTTGACAAAAAATTCTGCATTCTGTGGTAGCCGTCACTCCTGGCAAACTGGGACAGTTGATCACTCTGTCTTTTAGTTTCATCTGTTGGCCCTATTCTCCATCTTGGGTTATGCAAAGAAGAGCTATTTTTCTTCCAAACAACATCCATTTTGACACATTTCTCTTGTTCCAAAAGTTCTCAGCTGACACATAATTTTAGATTCTGTATTTTCCACTTGATCTGCTAAGACTGTGCTGCCCTTCCCTGGGGGAGGAGCTTTCCATTCTTCTCCACATGTTTCCATACACAGGGGAATATTTCTTCTCTATTGGGGAGAGGGTGGGTGTGAACACTTTTGTTGTTTTCCCACTCACTTTTTCTGTTAATCTTTACTGAGCGAAAGAGTTACAGCTAATCTGATTGTTGAAGACTTCTAGTCAAGATGGAGGTGTAAGTAGACATGCTTAGCCTCCTCCCATAACCACAGAGAGGATTACAAATACTGTATTTTGTTGTGTATAATGAACACTTTTTTGCCAAAATTTTTGAGGTAAAAATAAGGATGAACATTATACATGGGTATAATGATAACATACCATGGCTATAATAATCCCATGTATAATGCTCACAAAAATCTGATGTACATTATACACAGCAAAATATGGTATATCTCAAAACAAATACAAACAAGAACTGTCAGAAAATCGAGCTGTATGGAAGTCTGACAACCAAGGATTTAAAGAAGCCACATCCATCTGGATGTGTAGGAGGGGCAGAGTTGCAGAGACAGGTGGAAAGGTGCAGAGATGTCATGTGGTGTGGAGAGGGGCCAGTGGTGGTGGCTCAGTGGGTGGCCACACACATGTGATGAATAAAAATTGGGAGGGATACTTTGGAAGTGAGTGATTCCAGCCCCAGGTCAGACTGCACAGCCCAGGTTCCAGAACCGGCAAGTTGAATCCCCATAACTTCTGGCTATAAAAACCAGTGGGTGTTCGAGTGGTAGGAGAAACTGCCAGATTTTCAGGAGAGTCTGTTTAAAAGGCTGCAGAGATTTATAACATACACAATCCCATCCACTCTGGGGTTCATCACCAGGGCAACAGCTGAAAGAGTGCCAGTTGCATATGGGAAGTGGGTGAAATGACTGGAAACGGGGCAAATGTCAGGCAAAACTCCAGAAGCCAGGCAGTGGCATTGACTCCTCTCTGGGTCTTCATCCCACCCACACAGAGCCACAGAGCAGTGAAGCAAGTTGCCCCACCCTGGTGACTACTTAAGGCTGCACCCCACACAATTTACAGGTGCCTTTTCTAAGACAAGGAGTCAAAGTAGCTCTACTTAGTACACAGAAACCAGCACAGGGAGGCTTCCAAATTGAGGAGACAAAGAAATATGACCCAAATGAAAGAACAGAAAGAAAAAACAGAAAAAGAACTAAATGAAATGGAGATAGCCCACCTATCAGATGTAGAGTTCCAAACACTGGTGATCAGGATGCTCAAAGAACTCACTGAGTATGGCAAAAACATAAGGGAAGAAATGAAGTTTACACTAAGTGAAATAAAGAAAAATCTACAGGGAACCATCAGTGGAGAGGATGAAGTAGAGAATCAAATAAATTATTTGGAATATAAGGAAGGAAAAAGGATTCAATCAGAACAGCAGGAAGAAAAAAGAATTGAAAAAAAATGAGGATAGGCTTAGGAACCTCTGGACAATTTTGAACATACCAACATCTGAATCATAGGGGTGTCAGAAAGAGAAGTGAAAGAGCAAGAAAATGAGAACTTATTTGGAAAAATAATGAAATAAAACTTCCCTAATTTGGTGAAGGAAATAGACAAGTCCAGGAAGCACAGAGAGTTCCAAAGAAGACCACACCAAGACACGTCATAATTAAAATGCCAAGAGTTAAAGATAAAGAGAGAATCTTAAAAGCAGCAAAAGAAAGAGAGTCACCTACGAAGGAGTTCCCATAAGACCATCAGCTCATTTCTCAAAAGCAACTTTGCAGGCTAGAAGGCAGTGGCAAAAAGTATTCAAAGTGATGAAAAGCAAGGACCTACAACCTAGATTACTCTATCCAGCAAAGCTATCATTTAGAATGGAAGGACAGATAAAGTGTCTCCCAGACAAGGTAAAGCTAAAGGAGTTCATCATCACCAACTCATTATTACATGAAACGTTAAAGGCATTTATTTAAGAAAAAGAAGAAAATCAAAACTATGAATATCAAAAGGGCAACAAATTCACAACTATGAACAACTGAATCTATAAAAAACAAACTAAGCAAACAACAAGAACAGGAAAGTATCATGGATATGGAGATCATTTGGAGGTATACCAGTTGGGACGAGGAAGGGAGAGAATAGGGGAAAAGGTGCAAGAATTAAGAAGCATAATTGGTAGGTACAAAATAGACAGGGAGATGTCAAGAATAGTATAGGAAATGGAAAACCAAAGAATTTATATGCATGACCCATAGATATGAATTAAGGTGGTGATTGGTGGAGTAAAGGAGTGTACCAGGTGGAGGGGGGCAAAGGAGGAAATAGCATAATCAATAAAATATATATTAAAAATAAACTGGTTGTTGAGAATCACAACCTTTGGGCCAAGGTTCTCACAATGGCCAGGATTAGTTAATCTCAAAGGTGATAAACAGGCTCTATTCTGTCTCTTTCACTAGGAAGTGAGCATGGTGGGGGGGGTCAGGATGGAGCCTGTGTTCTAGAAGCACCCAGAAAATTCTATGATTTTGCTTTAAATTCCAATTTTCCTAACTCCTGGATGAGTGCGCCAGGTCAGCCATACCTTTATAAGCCTGGCTGTTTTTAACTTAGACTGGGGAGAGGGAGGAGGCCCCACCATTTTCTCCCATTTTTGTAGAGAGCCCAACACTTGTCCTAGCGATAAGTTAAGTTCTCTGGTTTCTCTTTTGACTTAATCCCTGACATCTTTTCTTCATTTGTTGCAGTAGTTAAGGAAAGGAGGAACAAATGTTTGAACTTAAAGTCCATTAATAAGCTGAAATTTAAGGTGTGATGTCCAGAATTGAGTATAATGCTTCATCTGTGAATTTTTTTTTGTTCCAGATACAGCACTTCTTTAATTCAGCCTCTGATTACATCAGTTATTTTACTGACTTCATTCTAGATTCCTAGTTTTCTTACTGATGACTAAACCCCCTGATAAGGAGCACATTGTTCCCCACACTTCTGCATTGGTGGTTCTGACAGCCTCAGTACCTGCCACTCACTTCTTAACTCATCTTTGTGGGCCTCCTGCCCCAATGCTCCAGTGCAGTGGCTACCATTAAGGTTACTGATGCTTTTCCAGTGGACAGTGATCTCCGCCCCTGGCTCACTGCCTTATCACTATTCACTTACCCTGGATGACCTCCTTTAAATCAATGGCCTTTATTTGCCACTTATTTATTGATGATTCTCAAATCTGTACTACTAGTCCTGATTTCTTTCTCAGCCTCCATGTTCATGTAACCCAATTGCTGATATGATAGCTCTACCTGGGTATCTTACCTGCACTTCAAATTCAATATGTCCCTAGTAAAATTTGTTATCTTAGTATGACATTCTGATTTTACCCTAGAATTCCAGATTTCCAAAACTGGCACCACTATTCATATAATCTCCCACACCAGGAATTTGAGTACCCGTCTTAATTCTGTTCTCTTTTTCTTTATCTTCATTTGTCTTGTTAATTCTGTTTCCTAAATACCTTTGCATCCCTCTATTTCTGTCTGTTCTCAGTGTCACTACCTTCCCATGCCCTTTCACCTTGGTATTGCTTCAATAGCTTCTGAACTGCCCTCTGCCTCCAGTCTTACCCACTCTCATTCTCCATACTGTTGCTACAGTAATCTTTCTAGAAGGCAAATCATAGGATATCACATTCCTGCTTTTAATATCCTTGAATGAGTTCCCATGTTCTTCAGAATAAGTATCAGGCATTTCGGTTTAATGCAGAATGTCCATCATGACTTGCCTTATGGCCGTGCTATATAGCCTCATTCCTCACCACCCTTCCCATTTCTGGCACCCTCATTTCTTCCATTCTCAATGACATGCAAGTTCTGTTTCCACATGCTGTTCCCTCTGCCTGGAGTGCCTTTCCTCCCCTTCCCTCATTAAGATCCAGCCCATTTGTCCTTCAGAATCATATCAGAGGTCACATTCTCTAAAAATCTCTTCTGATCTCATCTTCCTCCATTATCAGCCAGTCTAATTTTTGATGCTGCTATTAGAATCTCACTGAAACTCATGCCTGAATGGGTGGCCATGTTGGTTCTCCACTGAGATGGCTCAAAAGATCTTTGGGTGGGGTGTAGAATTTTCTTTAGAAAGCCCCTCTACATCCATTTACAAAAGCAGACGAATTATCAATGTTTCAAAGTTCTACACTGTAGAATGCGGTAGATATGATATATCCTGGAATATTTTCAAAGGAGTTGCCAATTGTCTGTCAGTCATAGAAATTTTTTAGTAGTTTTCTCAGGAAACATCTGATTTGCCAAAAGAGCTCCTCACTGAAATTGCCAAAGTGCTAAGTAACCACAGGGATGATTTGTTTGATGGAATTATTAAATATAAACTGATTGAACCAGGGAATAGCTGCCAAAATAATGATTTTTACCAACTGAATTATTGATCATAATCTAATCTTTCTAAAAATCATCAGACAGCTAAACAAGTTAATTGTCTGTTGCTGCCATTAATTCATGACAATAAAACTATGTCATCAATGTATGGGAGGGATATTTTTCTTTCTTTCTTTAGCTGCATAATGTGCTTTCAGATCATCCTAAGGTAGGTTTTTATTTTGTTATCATATACTTTTTAAAGTGTTTAAATTATGGTTTGATCTTTTAGGAAGTTTTCAACGGATCCAAAATTTGATGGTGGTGCTAAAGAGAAGGTTCTGTGTAAGAGCTACCAGCTTGGGAACATAGTCTTAATCTATAACTGTTCCCAGTCTGCAGTTAAAGGCCAAGGACAGTCAACAATCTTTCATTTTGTATCAAAACATCTGCTTGTGTGACCGATATTGTATTGTGCTTTTCTCTTGACAATTGTCTCCATAAGATTATAAGAGAAAAGATGCTAAAGATTATAAGCTCTGTTAGCCTAAAAATTAGAATTGAATAGTCATAAGAATTATATGGGGAGTCTAACAGCAGATATGGCTGTAGTTCTGCATTAGTAAAGAATTGCCTATTTTTACAAATGAGATAAAACGTCACAATCAGCCAGACAATATCACCCCTGGGCTTAGTAAAGACCATTACATAAGTTTCCAAGAACTCGAAAACATCAGTGAGAATGAACAAATGCATATATTAAATACAGATAATAGAACAGAAAAAAATAAGTCTCCGTGATGCAAGGCGGGATCTAGACTTCCACAGGCTTTATCAGATCCACGCCACAGATGAGTTTGTCCCCAGTTAGACCTGAATGCTGAATGCTTAGTTAAAATAATAAATGCCAAAAAGTTATCAAAGAATATTTAATTACAAAAATTACTATCAAAGAACATTTAATAAAATATGTAAGTGAAAAAGCTTGACAAAACATTTGAAGTGAGTTCTTAAATTTAAAAAAATGCACATTGAAGAAGTATTCACAAAGGTAATTCACTTGTTTGTTTATTTTGAAGAGTTAAAGTGTGACTAAATGACCAAAACCATTTGACCACGTTTCAAAATCCATCCTCAGAGGTATGGCAAGCAGATCCAGGCAAACCTGCTCTGTAGATCACCAAGGATGAGGGTATGAGCGAACATTCCAAGAGTCTTCTCTCCTGTGCGTGTGGTGTCAGTTTCTGGTTTGGGCTATTTTTAATGAGGAGTTTTCTACATGAGTTGACACAGCCAATCCTAGGAGAACGGCATGGGGTGACAGCCCCTCTCTACCACACTGACCCTGGCAGAGCATGGTACTCTGGATAATCGGCTGCACAGAGCAGTTTTCAACTGTACTGTGATTGTTTATCTGTACTCTCCACTGTCCAGCTGTGCTTATGATTTCTCGATGACTATGTGTCTGGAGAAGCACGGGGCTCCGGCTCCTGTACGGAGGCCCCCAGGCAGAAACGTGTGCCAGTTCCACTGGACTCAGGGCCTTGGGACTGGTTTGGGGAGGTGAAGTGATTTTGCATCCTTGTTGCTGTCTCTGTCATAGGGTTTGTGGTCTTGTAGATGGAAAGGTGGCCAGCCTGAAGTTGCTGTGAGCATGTGTGTGCAGGCACCTGCGCATCTGTGTGCTGGTGCTGGTGGGTGACCTCATGGGTGTGAAGATGATGCAAGTGGGTTGGTCTGTAGGGTCAGAGGGCTTGAGCAGTGGGGGTGGGCATGGCCCATCATGGTCCTATTTAAGAAGGGGTAGAGAAAAGCAGGCACTTTCCTTTCTGATGGTGGGGGCAGATGTTGGGCTTATTTGAGCCTCTTTGTGCTTCCAGAAATCGGCAGCACAGGGAGCAGAGCTGGCTCAGGGCTGAGTCCTGATAATCCTGAATGAAGGAGTGAGGCAGTGTGTGAGGGTGTGAGAGTGTGTGTGAGTATGTGAGCATGTGTCCAGCTTCTCCTGTAAGAATCCCGCTAAGAGGCCTGAAGTAGGAAATCTACCAGAAATTATAGTTCAGTGTCCTTTTTAGATAAGCAGGAGGAAAAAACTTGTGAAGAAGACATCAGCTGGCAGAGTGCCTTTCCTTTGCTGATTGATCAGACCTGGTTGAAAGCCATCTCTACAGTTGAGTATTTATGCCACTTTAGGCCGGAGCTTTGCAGCTTTGCCTCATTTCAGATATTCATAGAGGAGCTGGCTTTTATGAGGAAAAAAATATTCTTGAGGTCAGAATTTCCTTTTTGTTCTTTAAGATTTCTTGAAAAGGTGTAAGAAGGTTGCACGGTTGCTACATGACCGAACAGTGAAAAGAACAATACTGTTTAGAGTAAATAAAAGAGCCTTTATGAGAGTAGCATGATGCATGTACAGTGGTTTCTGCATGAATCAAGTCGTGTGCTTTCAGAACATAATTGATGTTCTTATGTGGGACGATGGCTTGGTTCCCGTGAGTGTACTGAATGGACTAGTGCCAGCCTGTACAAGATAATGATTGAATCGAAAGAAATGACACCAGCAGAGGAGTACAAATAATCTATATTAAAATACCAGCACAAACTTGAGTTTGGGAATTATTAATAATCTTGAAATTCAGCAGGACTTGCCAGGGTGCACCTATGAGCACATAAAGATGATTTATCTCAGCATCTAATGAAAACTGGGCTTTTCACTGGTTTAGGAAAATGGTAATTCTTAGGTGGGATTGTGTATCTCTGTTAGGAAGATCATGATGATTTGCCTGGTCTTGGAAATAGTGTGAATAAGCCGTATGAATAAAAAAGAGCAATTCATAAGTGGAGGCCCTCTTTTTTTCCCCGTTCACTTTTTCTTAGCATACATTTTTAAAAAGTAACTATTTCAGAAAGTACAACAGATACAATTTATTGATAGAGTGTGTTGCAGAAGAATCTTTCTTTTTGAGTTTATAGTTTCTATGGGAAGAAATGCAAAACTCTTTTAGCTGTTGAAGAGCATTGGAGTGTGATGGTAGAGCCTAAATGGAGTCCTGTTTTTAGATAGGCAGGGTGTTCCATGTGTCCCTTGCACACCACGGGGACAACAAATGTACACATACTTCCATGACATTGGGCTGTCTTTCTCTAAATGTTTTTGTTCTATTGTCAGTGGTGTGAAGGAAAACAAACCACCCCGGTAACTCATAAAAATCACATTTCTTTGTTTCATTTCAAGTATAAGTTTTGTTCCAGAGACAGAGTTAAAGTGGAAAATAGGACAAAACTTGTTTTATGTTCCCATTCATCTTCAAAATAGCCACACGACACTGTGAACTTGAGACTGGACAATTACTTGGCACATCACCCATGCAGACACCAACCTTGACGGAATTAAAGGGAATCCTCCTCCAAGGGGGAGGTGTTCTTGAACAACTCACCAGAAGCATTAGGTACAGATGTAGTCTTTTTCTACACCTCATGCATGCCAACTTTCTTGCCTCCCATTTTTTACGTGTTACAAATGGTTTTGTTTGTTTCATGTTTCCTGTTTTATGTCCACATTATCCCTACCCTGTGACTCACGTTGGTTAAACAGTAGGGGCATATGCCACATATGTGTAATTCAGGTCCCCTCAGAGCATTTTTCTTATTATTTTAGAGGGTGGTTATTTGACATTAACAATAACCTACATAATTCTTCAAATGTCATAAACTCTGGAAAAAGAGCCTTTATTTAGCTCACTTTTCTGCTCTTGATAATAACACACATTCTCTGAGCATGAATTACTGATATGAAGAACAGCATTTATTTTAGCCCAATGCTAGGCCTTACCTTATGCTCGAGCAGTAGCTGTTGTGAATCCTTAAGGGACCAAGTAGAAACATCCTTCTCAATACACACACACACACACACACACTCACACACTCACATTAAGTGCTTATGTTATTGATGCCAGCATGCAAAGAACTGGGAGTAAACATGATGCCCTTTCACTCCCCGGGCCCCAACCTTCTGCTCATGAGAGCACACATGGATCTCATGCCCTTTTTCTGTAGCATTGTGTCAGGGGTCACTCTGAAGGCTCAGTCTCCTGAATTCATTCTCGTGCTCTTGTCTGTCCTTATTCTTTTAAATAGACTTCCAGCTTCAGATCCCGTTTTCTTCTATCTGACCTTAGTTGTGGTGTGTTAGAGCTCCCCTTGCTTTCCAGCATGTCCATATGTGTATTGTGATTTACAGTAAGAAATACATATTTGGTCTTTATCCCCCTTCCTGGCACATAGTTCCTTGGAATTTTCTAAGTGTAGAAAGTAATCCAGGTGCATTTTGTTGTGTTAGTGAAGTGATTTTAAGAAAGCCCCTAGAAAGCCTAAGAATGGAGGCTGGTTGCCAGTGGAACCAATCATGTGATTAGAGGGTTGGAACTTCCAATACCTCCCTCAAGCCCCTCAGGAAGGGTAAAAGGACTGGCGAGTGAATTCAGTCACCAGTGGTCTGTGACTTCATCATGTCTCCATAAAGAAGCCTCCATAAAAACCTCAAAAGACCAGGTTGAGAGAGGCTGCGAGTTGGTGAACGGGTAGAGATGCAGGGAGATGGGTGCACTGGGGGAGTGGTGGGAGCTCTGGGCCTTTTCTGCACACTCTGCCCTGTGGGTCTCTTCCTCTGGCTGTTCCTGAGCTCTATTCTTTTATAATAAACTGTAATCTGGAAATAGGTAAAATATTTCTCTGAGTTCTATGAGGCAACCAATCAAACTCTAGGAAAGTAATCAAACCCAAGGAGCAGGTTGTTGGAACCCCTCCCTGATCTATAGCTGGTAGGTCAGAAGCATAGGCAAACAGGTAGACTTGCAAGTGGCATCTGAAGTGGAAGGTGGTCTTATAGGAGTGAGAACTTAACCCTCAGGATGTGATGCAATCTCCAGGTAGACAGTGTCTGAATTGAGTTGAATTATAGGACACTCAGCTGGTATTCAAGAATTGCTTGGTGGTATGGGAGTCTCCACATATTGGAATTGGTGCCAGGATCATACCCTATCTAGGATGATTGCTCCCCTTTGATCATATGCCCTGCATTCTTGGGCAACCTTCACCTTTGCTTAGAATCAGAGTTTATTTCTATTTGTTCCTCATTCAGTAGCATGCTAACTGCCCAATCCCATAACCAGCCACAGCCCCAAGGGTTACAGATAAGGGAAAGGGAGCTGGTAGAGAAAATAAAATGCTTTTACTCTTCTTTGTTCTAATCGTGGCCATGAGTGTTTGTGTGCTAAGTGTAGAATTCTAGCATTTTCTGGGTAGCTGGAAAGAAAGAGGTTTAGAGAGAGGAGGTTTCTTATTCATTTACTTAAGACCCACTTTAAGTCCTCTTTTCTGTCACTCTATAAAGTAGAACATTTCAAAATGATTCCCATGCATTTAACTTTTATTGTCACCCACTCAAATGTTGCCTCTATGACTTGTGTCTCGGTGACAATCTGAGAAAGATTGAACCAAGATGTTGCTACCCATCTTCTGCCTTTCATGACCTTTCCTGGTGCTCAGCTTTCTCCACATCAAAGACATAATTATGTACCAGATAATCATCCCCAAAGCAAGCCAATGTCAGGAGAGAACCCCAGAAAGCTTGTCCATCCACGGGAAAAGACTTCTTAGTGCTCACCCTTTGCCATACCTTCTGGTGGTTTACTAGGTGCCCACCATGCTTGGCTTCGGGGCAGAGGAGGGTGGAGGTCAGGATCAGGCAACCAGCACAGAAAGTGTTCAGTGTTCTTATAAAAGTGGGGTTCAAAGATTCACAACATTTTAAAGTTACAAAGAGTTGGCTATTTGTATTCTGTTGCCGCAAAGATTATCAAATGAAAACATCTTGCTCTGCAGTGTTATGATAAGCAGAAATCTTGTTAACCCATTGGGCAGACTTCAACATAAATGATGACAGTGGGGTTATTACTGTGATAGGAACTGTGGCTTGCAATTGGAGAACCGTTAAATAATTATACAGTTCAGATAAGTATGAAGTCCATTCATTTTGCAGCACACAAATTTTTTGAAAAACCAATTAATGCCTTTCTAAAGGTTCCCACTAATGACAATTTAAAACCAAGGTGAAAACATATTTAATAGAATTATTTAAGGTTTCAGATTAATTTTGTTTAGGAAAAAACCTTTTAAAAAAGTAATTGAAGTGTGTAATTGATTTATACTTATATAAAATGTGGGGTTCGATATTTTTGCCGTAGCATCTTTGCTGTAGACAGCTTTGTCGCTGTATTTTTGCTGTGCACCTTTTCACCACATAATTAATTGACTGTAAGGCAATTTTGTTGCAAAAAAAAGAAAATAACTGGTTCACAGTTTGGTTTTCTTTTCTTTGGTTGGTGTCATTTTTCTATTGACAAAGTTCTCAGTTACTCTCATTTTTAAATTATACATAAATCTTAGCTAGCCCTCATCATGGTCTATAGAATAACAAGTAGATGAGGTGGTGGTCTTAAACTAGTTAGCATTCCTTCCAGATGAGGGTGACTTGCCACAGAGCTGGTTTCTCACTTGGATGCTCACTACACGGGAAGGAGGAACAGAAGCCAAGGGCCCTCGTGGCAGGTGCAGAGCTGAACGCACATTTCCCACAGGAGGAAGACTAGTGCTTAGGTACCAGCCACAACATGTGATCAGTTATTTGTGCAGTATCGACATGAATCTACACACATTAAAAAAAGTCTTTTCAGTTTTGTTATTTATTTTTTCCTGTTTCATTATATCCCTTTTAATGTTCCCCTTTTTTGTCATGATTGTATCTTTTTATGGCATAATGGCCAGTTGGTTATATGTCAAAAATACTTGTGGCAAAGATGCTATAGTACCCAGAACCATTCCTCTCATCTCTGGAAGTGGGAACTGTTTAGCAGCACTGACACCACAAGAGGGTTATTAATTGATGTGACTTTGACAGAGGACAGACCCTGGCCAAATGGCTGATTCAGCACTTCATGAGAATCTCCACTTTGGCATTGGCCCTTCAAATCAGTTCTAATCACCTTGCATCACAACTATGCTAGTTTATTTTCTTTTTTAAAGTTGAAAACAGGAGTATTTGATTGGTTCACTATTAATTTCTTGAGCACTTACTGTATGCCAGTGTCTGTGCTAGGCCCCAGGGATAGAGTAGTGAACAAACAGATGAGATGCTGCTTTCATGGACCTGTAAGGTAACACACCTGGACAAATCACACCTGGATCAAACAAATTCTACTGGGTTGCTCAAGCAATTTTTGTACTTTTTTTTTAATGGCTCCACACTTAAACGTTGGCTCCCACCATTTGGGAAGCACCTCACATTTGATGTTTTGCACACTCCCCTCCAGGCAGTTGGGGTCTTTACTTACCTCATCACCTCCAGTTTTGCTCTCCCTTTGACTTCTGCCTTTCCCATTCCTTCAGGCTACAACCTAACGCTGGTGACCTTGGCCCTGAGATACCTGCCTAGTTTCACCTCCCACGCCATGGCAGTTAGAGGGATGAAGAAATCTCTGTGGTCTCCTTGGCGGTGTTGCCTGCATGGTGATGGCTTCTGTGATCACAGTCAGCCTGGAAGTGTGGATCTGTTTCTATTCCTGTGACCTCAGGTGCGAATTAGACGGACACATTTTGGAGGGCGGTAGCTGAACCCTCATCATGGCAGATTTTCAAATATGAGACAACGATGGCAATAATTTGGAAGAACATCTGAGAATACTTGACTTGCCCTTCTGACAATTTGACTTCTTAGAACTGAAAAGGGGAACTGCTGCTCTGGACCTAAGTCTGATGAACAAGGGGAGATAATTTGCTGAAGTGGAAGTGACTATGATCTGTGTAACAGCCAGGAGAAAGAACCCTGACTTCTAGGGAGAGGCAGATTTTTCAAAAACTATGATCCCCAAACCTGAGATTCTAAAAGGGACCCAAAAGGCATGAGTGGCTATCAAAAAAGAAAAAAAAGAAAAAAAAAAAGAAGAAAATCTGACAGTCCTGTAAGAGATGGTTCTTTTTCTTATGATGGATAAAATTAAATTGTCTAAAGAAATAGGAAGGTCTCAGGGGTCAGCGCATACTTTAGAAGGATGTGCTCCAGGCATTACAACTTGCAAAATATCAATCCCGTTCTTGGAATCTGAAGTGAGTGTAGGTAATAGGCAGTTGTTTTATCACAGCCTTGCCTTCCCTACTCACCTTTGCTCCATTTCCCTTGTTTGTTTTCCAATCTTTCCTCTGGCTTTTAATTCCCTTTTACCTATAAAATCACTTGTGTGTTTAAATCTCTCTCATTCTTGTAATTTCTTCTTGGAGTTTCTTTTAGATTTTAACCTATACTTACATAGGTTCTCCTTCTCCCTCAAAGCCCTTGTGTATTCATAATCCTCTACTCACACCTCTCTGCTTTCTTTTTCCCTCCCCTCACCTTGCCTCTCAGGTATGATGGCCAAGGAACCTCCGTGAAAAGACTGTTCACAGTTAGAATGGGGAATAAATAGCACAAAATATTGAACCTCCACCACCCCCCAGACCCAGATTTTTTTTTTCCACACTAGTAGCGGAATGAAAATCAGAAGATACATCCAGGAGTGAATTCATTCATTTAACAGAATACAGAGGGATTAGAGGCCCTTTAAGTAGAATCTCAAGTGTTTGTTTACAGATCATTAAATACTTAACTTTGTAAGAAACTAAAAGCTGAAATGTTCCAAACCACTGCTGATTAAATACCAATGTGGAATTAAGATAAGGCAAATCTGAAATTAAAATAACAACAAATTTGAAATGTTCATGTTATCAGATAAGAAGCTAAAGTACTTGACTACCTGGTTCAACAGGAGACATCTGGCTAGCCCAGGGTTTGCCTTTTCTGGTACATGAGATCTGATGCTCACCATTTGTGACTGTGTGGTATCTGTGCTGCTTGTACTACTTGGACCTTCCCTGGGCAGGCTCTCTACCTACCCCCTTTCATCTCTTCACCCTGATCTCTTTTGGCCAGGATACAGAAGATTGAAGGATAGGCTCATTGCCAATAATGATTATTCCTAAAGTGGCTAAAAATGTAAGAATATAATCAGCAAGTCTAATGTTGTCATGATAAAAATGCTAAAGATGATTAAAAAGTACACTGGAAACTATATTTTTGAACAAAAGAATCAGGAAGGGGTAAAGGCTTGATGGAGTGGGGATGGAGTGTAAGGCTAAATGCCCGAGAGAATGAAACTCCTCAACTTTGATTTCACCTTTGTTTTTCTATCAAGGAGAAGGATCTTCAAACTGAAAACAGCAGAACAAACATAGTTAAAAAGGAACAGAAACCCCAGATAAGCAATAGTGAGAACACACTTAACTGCTGAAAGGTAATCAAGTGTCCGGGTAAAGCAGATTCTAGCAGAATTAAAGTGCTTGCCAGATGATTATGAAACTATTCTTGGTAATTTTGGAGGATTTATAAAGAGAAGTATCCAGAGTCTTGAACGGGTAAGTATTCTAGTTATTAATAAAGGGGAAAGGTATATTTCAGGCACTAAATACTGGTGAATTTAAAATCAAGCTCTAGAAGAAGTGATATCTCTGAACAAATGTGTGTTTAGAAAGTAGTTCACTTCCTTTTTTCCTGTGAGAATTTTAAATTTCTTTTTATGAAAGTTACCAGATAATATGGAAATTCACTTTGTTGATTCATGCATTCAATAAATACACACATTATTAAGTGTTTAACTGGCTCTGAGACCAGTTAATCAGAAATAGTCAGCCCCTGACTCTGACCTGAAGAGCTCCACGTCTATCTGGGAACATCAGGAATTGAGAAGGAGAAACAGACCTGGAGGAGCACAATGAGTTTGGTCTTTGGGTTGTGTTGACTTTGAGGGGCCGTGGACCTCCTGAGTTGGGATATCTAGTTGTCATTTGGAGATGTCTGGAGCTCCAGAGGGCTCTTGTCTGGGAGGGTAGATAGGTGGTAGGCAAAGCTGTGGCCATGGGTGAGAAGAAACAAAAGTCAACAGTGAGCAGTGAGCAAATGGCTGTTAGTGCGGGGAGGGTCCATTTAAGGAGACTGAGACCAAATGAGCAGGAAGACAGAAGCAGCATCATGAAAAGTAGCTACGTAAAAATCAAGGGAAGTGAAAGTGTCGTGAAACCAAGGAGACAGAGATTAGAAAAATGATGCCTGAAGAATCCACGACCTTCAGAACTTGATCTCTGATCTTAGCAAGGCCAATGTAGTGAAGTGTTGAGGACAGAAGCCAACTGTGGCAACCTAAGGAGTGACGAGATGGAAGAAAGTGGGGAAGGAGAATTGAGATTTTTATGGGCTTGGCAGTGAAGGTTAAAGTGTGACATGGGGTAGAGGGAAGGACTTTCGTTTTTATATGTTGATAGAGATACAGGATTTTACTAATAGATTAAGCAAACATGTATTGCTTCCATTTATTGAATAGTTAGACATTGTGCCGAGCCAGCATTTTACCTACATTATCTTCTTTAATCTTCATTACCATTCACAGAGGTGGGTATTATCATTCCCAGTTTATGGATTAAGCTATTGAGGCATAGGGGCAGTAAGCTGTGTGACCTTAGTACACAGATAGGAAGGGAAACAGCTGGGATCTGAACTCAAATTTCCCTGGCTGTAATGCTCTGTTTAGCGTGCAAGAGACTCCCCTGGAGGAGTGATTAAAGTACAGACTGCTGGGCTTTATCTAGCCCCCTAATTTTTGACTCACCAGGTCTGGAGTGGGGCCTGAGAATGTGCGTATCTAACCAGCTCCCAGGCAGTGTTGATGCTACTGCTCCAAGGGCCACATGTTAGAACCACTGGAATTTGTTAGAAATGCAAATTCTTGGTCTCCAGCAACCTGTGATTACACAAGCCTTCTAGGAGTTTCTGATGCTTGCTAAAACTTCGAGAGTCATTGTGCTAGGCTAAGGGAGAAGCTGACAAATAGGAGAAGGTGGGAAACAGAGGGAAAAAAAATAATGCATTAAAAGACCTGGGGGAGATTAGAGGTACCGAGATTCACCGCACAGGTGAAGGGGGTGGACCTTGGCAGAAAGAGTGGCTGTAACTTGGAGGTGAGAGGAGGTGGGGGAGGTGGGCCCGTGTGCAGAGGCAGCTAACCGTGTGTGTGTGTGGGGGGGGGGCGGGGTGGAGAGTGGGAAGTTGAGGGCAGAGCTAGACTTTCAGTGGTTTGGGCTTTTAGCAAGACATTTGAGAGTTGCTGGAAGGTGAAGAAATGTGGCTCACTGAGAGTGTCTGAAGTGGCTTTGAAGCTGGCTATCTCCTCGAGGAAGTTGTTAGGGATGTGCCACAGGGCCCTATCAAACTTTTAATAAACCAGCAGCAAAGCATGGAAGGCACACTCATCAAATCTGAAGATGACATGAAGCTGAGAGCGACAGTTAATTACTTGGATGACAGTGTCAAGATTCAAAAAGATACTGACAGGCTGGACTGATGGGCCAAAAGAAAACAAGATGAAATTTAATAGGTATAAATAGAACCTCCGGCAGTCAAGTTTAAAAACATATCAGCCTCGCCAGCAGAGGGGAAATATCCAGAAACTTAGGCCAGCACAGTAGCTCAGGCAGCTCAGCTTTGTATGATTCTTAGGGGTGCGTGGCTCACCTCTTAACTTCTGGTTCCGTAGCTAAATTGTTGCCTTGTTCCTTATGCTGAATTCTTTCCTTGTAACTCATCTCTGGAGCACGGCTGTCTCTGGGTTTGTCTTTGTGTCTAGGCTCTTGCTTTGCTTTTTCTCTTTCTAAGTTTCTCTGAAATTGGGGTTTGGATTCATCCTGAAAAACCCTCCCTGGCCCGAACTCCAAGATGCCAGGACCCAGTGTGTGACCTTCCTGCGACCCAGCCTGTTTCCCCAAGTCTTGGTGTGTTTTCTGTTTGTCATGCATCATGGCTGCTGTTCATCAGACCTGCCTGCGGTCCTGTTTCAGATTGACAGTATTTCTGATGTCACCTGATGCCGCTTCTTCCAAGTTTCTTCTGCGGGGTGCACCCCAAAACCTGCAGCAGATGAGTAACTGTAGAGATCTTTTATGAAGTTTCATTTTGAAGGAGTGAGAGCTTTAGTTTTAATTTACGTATATAACAGTGCACAAAAAATATTCTACGCTCACATTGCACGGTAAAATGTATGAAGTACTTTCATGTATGTTTATTTTTCATGTAAATTTGGCCATAATCTTGTAGATTAGAAGGTATTGTAATCTTCATTTTATAGCGGAGGAAACTGAAGTTCAGAATGGTGGCAGAAATTGCTTAAAGCCACACAGCTTCTAATTGGTAGACCTGGGATCAAAATCCAGGCCTTCTGATGCCAGCTACCCCTCCGCAGCTACACCTGTTAATAAGCTTGTAATGAAAACTCGAGGTTTCTCCCAAGCCTTAGCTTTTTACAAAGTCATTGATTGGGATATTGTCAAGTAGATAATGACTCCCGTGTATTAAGAGAAAAAATGGCAAGGATTTGAGAAGAAAATATTAAGTGTAACATATCAGTTTTTTTCATTGTTAAACACACTAGCAACTACATCACCACTTAAGCTCTCTGAATAACTTAAACAGATAAATGTTATCTGTTGAGACATCATTACTGTTTCTGCCTAGACTCCCCGTCTGAGCCCTAATTAGTTCATGCTTGAATTTTTCTATCATTCGTTGGCTGGTGCATCTGGTTCTAGTCTCTTTCCAGCTGTAGTTCATCCTGCACCATATTGTGAGGTGGATCTTTCTGAAATGTCGCTTCTCTTATTGCCACACAGATAATCAAATATCTTTATTGGCTTTCTCTTGCCTGAAACATCTAGTTTAAACTACTTGCATGGCTTTCAGCATCTTTCCTAATCTGACTGCATTCTACTGGGCAAACCAATTCCTTAGAAAAGACCAGTCTCCTCTCTCTATTTTATCCATGCTGGCTACTTCTCATGCTCCCTGAGCTCCCCAGATCCAATTCACCTCTTCACACATTTTTAGTATCTACCATGGGCAGTGCTCTGTGCTCAGCTTTGCATGCTTGAGTGAATAATAATATGGTGACTGATTTACCTAGATAAAGCATTTGCTATCCAAAATAACTAACCATAATGGAAAGCAAGGTTCTGAGGCATAAGCTGAGAAAATTTCCTTGGAAAGAGCACATATTGGGAAAGTTAAAAAAAAAACAAACTAAAGTTAAAGAGTTAAAACTAACTTGAATTAAAAAATCTGACAATGAACAGGATATTGTTTGAAATTTATGAAAATGCTGATTTTATAGAGATCACAGAGTCTCTTAAAGTTAGGAAGGGACATGACAGGTCAATTATTTTAAATGAGAAATATAGTGTGGTAGAAAGAACATGGAATCTTGTGTCAAAATCTCCTCTCCTCTCATCGATTTAACTTGGATCAATTATTGGCCTTCTCCAAGCCTCATTTTCCTGATCTCTGGAGTAGAAATAATGACACTTACATATTATGTGTATACATATATATGATAGTTGAGAGAATTAATGAGTGAAATAAATTACATAAGTGTATATAATAATTACTACATAGTATGGTAATTTATTATTACCACCTAATAAAAGGAACTATTATTATGTACAAGGCACGTTAGTCTGGGATGAGGTTATAGTGCTTGTCTGGGAAGCGAGATCCTGAGCACCCTAATCCTACCTTTTTCCTTAAGAAATGACTGTATAAAATAAACAACCCATGAAGTCCACGCATAAGGCCAATCTGCAGGCCTTCCTTCCTCTAAGACACTGAGGTGACCAGAGAAAGGGGCACTTGCCTTCATATGGGCATATCCTTCACCTACTAAAGACATGGTTTATTCTGCTCCCAGCATGCATGTTCTTGGGCTGGTGTCCTGTGTAAGAGCAGGGTGAACTTCTAGCTTCCACAAATTACACTGACATTAACTTTTCTCCATAGACTCAAATTGTATAATATTGTTCTGAATTCAAGAAAGAAAGAAACCAAATCTTCTTGGGGACAAAACTATAGAAAGCAGGACTTCAAAAGGTCTTGTATGGAATCTATCTGTTTTGGGGGTCTTTGACCTATAGGGTAAATATAATCTCAGGCAATGAGTGTGTAAAGAACAATTTAAAACAAGCACCCATTTATGATAAAAACACTTAGCAAAATGGGAATAGAGGGAGCATTCTTCAACATTATAAAAGCCATATATGAGATACCTACAGCCAACATCATACTCAATGGGCAAAAATTTAGAGCTTTCCCACTAAAATCAGGAACAAGACAAGGATGCCCGCTTTCACCTATGGGGAACCTATTTGTGTGTGTGATGTAGCCTGTGACTCAGCTCTGGTTCTGAACGCAATCCAGATGTGCATGGTGTGCAGGTAATATCCGTGGATAGGTCTCCTGTGGGGAATCAGGCCTGCATTGTACCTAGGGTGCTTTAAAACTTGCTCTTGCAAAAAAACCTCCCTCACCTGGGATGGAGACAGCAGAAGTTTACTTTGACTTGGGCCAGACTTCCAAAGTATATGTATAACTAGCTAAGCCTCCTCTCCACTTTGTATTTTATCTTTGAAGTGATCAGCAACATTCTTTTCTTTGCTATCTATAATAGTTAACCACCTAAAGCAAACCTATGCGTAGTAAATGAGGACTATCCTGAGTGTAATGGACCTGGAGTTTCAATAAAAGCCTGTTGAGGCAAGGGGTCAGGGCCCCTCACTGGATTCCTTTAGTCTGCGTGAATTTGTTCGTCACTTGTCCGGGGATATAGGACAAGCATTTCACAACGATGTGTGGTCCTGCCGGACGGGACCACAACATCCACCACTCCTATTCAATATAGTATTGGAAGTCCTAGCCACAGCAGTCAGGCAACGAAAAGAAATAAAAGGCATCCAAATTGGAAAAGAGGAAGTCAAACTGTCATTGTTTGCAGATGACATGATAGTGTACATAGAAAACCCTATAGACTCCACCAAAAAACTACTCAACCTAATAAATGAATTTGGCAAAACAGAGGAATACAGGGTCAATATTCAGAAATCAAAGGCATTTTTGTACACTAACAATGAAACATCAGAAGCAGAAATCAGGAAAAAAATCCCATTTGATATAGCAACAAGAAAAATAAAGTACCTAGGAATAAACCTAACCAAGGAGGTAAAAGACCTGTACTCAGAAAACTATACAACACTGAAGAAAGAAATTAAGAAAGACACAAACAAATGGAAGCAGGTACCATGCTTGTGGATAGGAAGAATTAACATCATCAAAATGGCCATACTACCCAAAACGATTTATAGATTCAATGCAATCCCTATAAAGTACCAATAATATATTTCACAGATATAGAACAAACATTTCAAAAATTCACGTGGAACCATAAAAGACCCTGAATAGCTGCAGCAATTTTGAGAAAGAAGAACAAAGCAGGAGGGATCACAATACCTGATATCAAAATGTATTACAAGGCCACTGTAATCAAAACAGCCTGGTACTGGCATAAGAACAGACACATAGACCAATGGAACAGAACAGAGAGCCCAGAAATAAACCCAAGTCTCTATGGTCAATTAATATTCGACAAAGAGGGAAGAAGCATAAAATGGAGTAAAAATAGCCTCTTCAACAAATGGTCTTGGGAGATTTGGACAGCTACTTGCAAAAAAATGAAACTCGACCACCAACTTATACCATACACAAAAATAAATTCAAGGTAGATAAAAGACTTAAATATATGCCATAACACCATAAAAGTCCTAGAGGTAAACACTAGCAGGAAAATATCAGATATTCCTTGCAGCAACATCTTCAATGATGTGTTCCCTAAAGCAAGGGTCATAAAAGAAAGAATAAACAAATGGGACATCATCAAATTAAAAAGCTTCTGCACGGCAAAAGAACACAGCATTAAAATGAAAAGAGAACCAAGTATATGGGAAAACATATTTGCCAATGATACCTCGGACAAGGGTTTGATCTCCAAAATATGTAAAGAACTCATACGACTCCACTCCAGGAAGACCAAAAATCCAATTAAAAAATGGGCAAAAGACTTGAACAGACACTTCTCCAAGGAGGATATACAGAGGGCCCAGAGACAAATGAAAAGATGCTCAGCATCACTAGCCATCAGAGAGATGCAAATCAAAACCATCATGAGATACCACTTGACACCAGTCGGAATGGCCATCATGAACAAATCATCAGACAAGTGTTGGAGAGGATGTGGAGAAAAGGGAACCCTAGTGCACTGTTGGTGGGATTATAGACTGGTGCAGCCACTGTGGAAAACAGTATGAAATTTCCTCAGAAAACTAAAAATGGAATTGCCTTTTGACCCAGCAATTCCACTGCTGGGATTATACCCTAAGAGCCCTGAAACACCAAAATAACCTATGCACCCCAATGTTCATAGCAGCCCAATTTACAATAGCCAAGTGCTGGAAGCAACCTAAGTGCCCATCAGTCAATGAGTAGATCAAAAAACTGTGGTACATTTACACAATGGAATTCTACGCAGCAGAGAGAAAGAAGGAGATCCTACCCTTTGCAACAGCATGGATGGAACTAGAGAGCATTATGTCAAGTGAAATAAGCCAGGAGGTGAGGGAGAAATACCATATGATCTCACCTTTAACTGGAACATAATCAACAAAAGAAAACAGCAAACAAAATACAACCAGAGACATTGAAATTAAGAACAATTTAACCATGGCCAGAGGGGAAGGGGGAGGGAACAGTGGGAGGGAAGGATTTCCAGGAAACACTATAAAGAACTCATGGACATAACCAAGGGGGAGGGTGGCAGCAAGAGAGGGAGGTGGGATTGGATGGGGTGGGGGAGGGGAGTGGTGGGGGGAAAATGCAGATAACTGTAAATGAACAACAATAAAGTAATTAAAAAAATTATCCTAAAAAAAGGAACAATTTAAAACAAACAGTGGGCCACTTCTCTTTAAGAAAGAAAAAAAATACAAATTTGATCTATTTGATCTAACACATAAAAACAATTCAAAATGTATATTATAGACTTTTGAGGAAGAACAAAAGGAAGGAGTGAAGAAAAATTGAGGGGAAAAGAGGAAGAGATAAAGGAAGAGAAAGAGATGTTTTTCCATTTGGGGAGATGCATGGAAAGAGGGAGACAAGATTAAAGAGAGAGGAGGAAGTGGTGTGTGGGGGAAAAAGGGGAAGGAGAGACCATTTTTTCCTCTTGCTTATTCCCTCTTCTGCAAGTCTTACTCTCCAGTGTCAGAGTGTTGCTTGCCTGCAGCTGGGCTTTTGTTCAGAACACACTTCCAGATGTGTACACAAACTGTTTCAGCCCTTTGCTCTCCTGGTTCACTGGCCCTGAAGATACTGTCACCTCTTTTTGGCCCTTCCTCCCTTGCTGTCTTGTCTTATCCACTTCCTAGACAATCCTCCCAACTCTTAGCCTAGTGCCTAGAGAGAGGCCTCTTACACCAAGAAACAGACTCAGGGCACCACAGCCAGACAAGAAGGGCATTGGTGCGGTGTTGGGACCACCATGTGCACTCAGAAATAAAGACAATTGGGTCTGATAAACTTTCTTTAGGGGTATTAGGAGATGTCCAGTTGATGCTTCATTTTAGGAAATTTGCTGTAGAGTTGATGAAATTAGGATGGGCTTGATTTGGTCTTGGGCCAGGGAGGGGTTCCATAGCTTGACAAACAACAGAGATAGTCCAATTGCTTTACACATGAGCAATATAAGGTCCTCTTCTTGAGGGTGATAAGTAAAGGCCTGGACAAGCCAAGGAGAGAACCAGGGGTGCTCTCCCAGTTCAGTGCACTCTCTTCTATCCCATGCTGCCACCCCGTAGGGACGAAGGCTGTGTCTTACATGTTTTCATTCCATTTATGCATTTATCAGTTGTGTATTGACCCCAAAATATGGACATTCCAAGATAGGACAAAAATATTCTTTTAAAAAATATTCAACAGTACTCTTAGCATTTACTGAGTGCCACCGGTATTGCAGTAAATGTTTACATGTATAAACTCACTGAAAACTCTTCTAGATTTACAGTTGACACTTTATAAACATGGGTTTTTTAAAAAAGTATATATTGTTGTATATGCTATTACAGTTGTCCCATTTTTTCCCCCTCTTTATTCCCCTCCTCCCTGCACCCCCCTCCCACCTGCATTCCCAACCCTTAGTTCATGTCCATGGGTCATATATATAGGTTCTTCAGCTTCTCCATTTCCCATACTATTCTTAACCTCCCCCTGCCTATTTTGTACCTACCATTTATGCTTCTAATTCCCTATATCTTTACCCGCATTCTCCCCACTCCCCCTCTCCACTAATAATCCCCCATGTGATCTCCATTTCTGTGATTCTGTTCCTGTTCTAGTTTTTTGTTTAGTTTTTTTTTTAGGTTCAGTTGTTGATAGTTGTGAATTTGTTGTCATTTTACTGTTCATATTTTTGATCATCTTCTTTTTCTTAGATAAATCCCTTTAACATTTCAGGTGATTATGGTTTGGTGATGATGAACTCCTTTAGCTTTACCTTGTCTGGGAAACACTTTAACTGTCCTTCCATTCTAAGTGGTAGCTTTGCTGGATAAAGTCATCTTGGACGTAGGTCCTTGACTTTCATGACCTGGAATACTTCTTTCCAGCCTCTTCTTGCCTGTAAGTTTTCTTTTGAGAAATCAGCAGATAGTCTTATGAGAACTCCTTTATAGGTATCTATATCTGCTTTTCTCTTGCTGCTTTTAAGATTCTCTCCATATCTTTCATCTTGGGTAATGTAATTATGATGTGCCTTGGTGTGTGCATCCTTGGGTCCAACTTCTTTGGGACTCTCTGAACTTCCTGGACTTCCTGGAAGTCTGTTTCCTTCACCAGATTGGGGAAGTTCTCCTTCATATTTTTCCAGTAAGTTTTCAATTTCTTGCTCTTCCTCTTCTCCTTTTGGCACCCCTATCATTTGGATGTTGGAACATATAAAGTTGTCCCAGAGGTTCCTAAGCCTCTCCTCATTTTTTTGAATTCTTGTTTCTTCATTGTGTTCTGATCAAATGTTTATTTCTTCCTTCTAGTCCAAATTGTTGATTTGAGTCTCAGTTTCCTTCCCTTCACTGTTGGTTCCCTGTATATTTTCCTTTATTGCACTTTGCATAGTCTTCAGTTCTTCCTCTATTTTGTGACCATACTCAACCATTTCTGTGAGCATCCTGATTCTCAGCATTTTGAACTCTGCATCTGAGAGGTTGGCTATCTCTTTATCATTTAGTTCTGTTTTTGGAATTTTGACCTGTTTTTTCATTTGGACCATATTTCTTTGTCTTGGCACACCTGTAGGTAGTAAGTGGCTGAGCCTTAGGCATTCACCAGGGCGGGGCAACTCATGTCACTGCGTTATGGCAGTGTATGTGTGAGAGGGGACAGAGAGGGAATAATGCCACTTGCTTGGCTCTCAGCTGGCTTTCAGTCACTTCCTCTGCTACCCACAAGCAAATTGTGCCCTTCTGCTGTTGATTCCCAGGTGGATGGTTTTATGTATGTTCTAGGACCTTGTGGGTCTCTCCAATGAACTCTCCTATGAGGCTGGGAGTTTCTCCTGCCACCACAACCCCCACAGATTTTTTCAGTCAGAGGTTTTGAGGCTCTATTTCCCCATGGTGGGACCCTGGGTTGCATGGTCTTTCTTGCTCCCCAGTTGTTCCTCCTGGTTTATCTGCATGCAAATGTGGGACTGCCTGGTCTGCCAGCCACTGCCTAATCCTCCTCCTCCAAGTACTCCCACAGCTGCCTTGCTGGGCATCCTTTCCACTGCAGCTGCCCATCTCCACCCCTCCTACTGGTCTGGATGGATGTCTCTTCTTTAACTCCTTGGTTATCAGACTTCTATACAGTTCAATTTTCTGGCAGTTCTGGTTATTTTTTGTTTTTAAATGTATGGTTGTCCTTCTTTTGGATGTGCGAGGATGCAAAGGATATCTACCTATGTCTCCATCTTGGCTGGAAGCTCAGAATATTCTTTTTCTTCTGTTATATTTTAGTGTGTGTGTGTGTGTGTGTGTGTGTGTGTGTGTGTGTGTATTGGGAGGGAATGGTAGGAGAAAAGCATACCACACACAAAAAATTTTAAAAATGTTACAAAGAGGCATCTAAGCCCCATGTATAGATACCTACATAGAGTAGATGCTCAGATGATTATTAGTATTTTTTGATTTAAATTTTCTACCCCCAAATTCTAAGGAAACTGCAAGATCCTTTTTAGCTCTAGGAAGCTATATTCTACAACTCCAGGTGTATTTCCTTCAGGCAAGACTGCGGTTTCTTGAGAATGATCTCCATTAAAGCAATATTTATATTACATCTTAAAAATGTACCACTGACATTTTAAAGTCCAAAAACAGATGTTGTCTTGTTGGATCCACCCATTATATCAACAATGATCACATCCATAATGTGGAAATCATGCTGCACACATGCTTGGTAAAATAATATTCTTGATATGCTTACAATTTAATTAGTAACATTCTGAATCATATGTTCCTAGGCATTACACTTAATTTTAGTTTTTTTGGTAGTCATTAAATATTTTCTCACATGTTGTGTTTTATGTCTTGGTTATTCTTAACAAACTTTGGTTATGTTAGTGTCTTGCTAATGGAATACACAATATTTCAGCTTTCTTAACACCACTTTTAACAAAATTGTCAGTTAACCTACTTATGCTTGTAATTAGCACACTATGTTTTTTTTCTTTTAGAACAGAATTATATTAGTATTTCTAATAGATTTTAAAAGAGTTCCAGTTTCACCTACTAAAAGCCCTCAAAATTACTAGGACAAGAAGCTGGTTATATTTCTTATATAGACAAACAATGAGATGCCAGGAATGCTAGAGACACAGAAACGGGAAGTGACTACAAGAATGCAAATGCTTAAATGAAAATT